>CM059288.1:20670216-20672716 GCA_030347295.1 Setipinna tenuifilis | reverse complement strand
CATTCCTCTCTGCCTCTCCGTCTCCTCCCTCCCTCCCTCCTTCACTCCCCCTCCACCTCTTTTTCTCCCTCTCTCTCTCTCCTCCCTCCCTCCCTCCCTCGCTCACTCCACCTCTTCCTCTTCCCCTCTCTCTTGCTCTCTCTCTTGCTCCATCTTTCTCTCTCTCTCCCCTCTCCATCTCTCTTTCTCTCTCTGTCTTCCTCTTTCTCTGTCTTTCATTTGCTCCCACCTCTCTCGTTTTCCTCTGTCTATTTCTTTCTCCTGTGTCTTCTCCCACCTCTACATTTCCCCCTCTCGTTCTCTCTCCATTTCTTTCTTTGTGTCTCTTCCTCTCCTCTTTCAAAATACCCTACGTGCCTGGCTCTTCCTCTGTCTGTTCCTTTCTCTCTCTCTCTCTCTTTATCTCTCTCTCTCTCTCTCTTTCTTTCCCCCCCTTCTCTCTGTATCTCTCTGGCCACAGACAGGTCAATCATTCTCCCCTTCTCAGCCACCTGTCCACAGAGCCTATGTTTGGCTTGAGATGTCTATCTGAGATGTCTTCCTCCTCTCACACACACACACACACAAACACTCTCTCACACACACACACCTACACACAATCCAAAGGATTGATTTCTTACTCAGCCGAGGGTATTGATCACTAATTGTGTTATTTTGTTTTTTTGGGTTTTTTTTTTTCCTGGTGCTTTGATACTGAGGACCTTGAGTGAACACGAGCTCTTTTTTTGACAGCGATCTGCTTGAATGAACAATGAGAAAAGGAGAGAATGAATGAGTGAATGAATGAAACTGCCGTCACATCTCTGGCTGCCTACTGGCCTCTCCTCTCCTCTCCTCTCCTCTCCTCTTTCTCCCTTCATCCATCTGTCTGTTTCCTCCTCCTCCCTCCCTCCATTTCCCCTTCAGTTCCCCTCTGCTGGCCCGAGAGGGTCTTGGCCTCTTGGCGCGCGCACGTGTGTGTGTGTGTGTGCGTGTGCGTGTGTGCGCGCGTGTGTGTGTGTGTATGTGTGTGTGCGTGCGTTCGTGTGTCTGAGCGTAAGTGTGTGCGTGCGTGATGTGTGCTTGTGCGTGCGTGCGTGCGTGCGTGCGAGTGTCTGTGTGTGTGTGTGTGTGTGTGTGTGTGTGTGTGTGTGTGTGTGTGTGTGTGTGTGTGTGTGTGTGTAAT
Source organism: Setipinna tenuifilis (assembly GCA_030347295.1). NCBI lineage: Eukaryota > Metazoa > Chordata > Actinopteri > Clupeiformes > Engraulidae > Setipinna > Setipinna tenuifilis. The sequence goes on along the minus strand of CM059288.1, from coordinate 20,671,551 downwards.
AGATCTGTGACAGCTGCACTGGAGCCGTCCTTGTCAGACTGTCTGAGCGTGGACGTCACTCGGGCAGCCGGTGACAGCCTCATTTTGTCTCATTTTGCTACTAATGCTCAGAAATGAGAGGCTTTGAGTGGCTGTGTGTGTGTGTGTGTGTGTGTGTGTGTGTGTGTGTGTGTGTATGTGTATGAGAGAGACTATAAGTGTGTATGTGTATGAGAAAGAGAGGCTATAAGTGTGTGTGTGTGTGTGTGTATGACAGAGAGGCTATAAGTGTGTGTGTATGAGGGAGACTATAAGTGTGTGTGTGTGTGTGTGAAGGAGCACATGAATAAAGCAGCTGATTTGAGAGATGTAGAGAGGAACACATGTTCACGGGCCGCGCACTAATGTACAACACTTAAGTTCCATCAGCTGGCAGAATATGACCCCATCTTCTTTAGCGCCTCTCTCTCTGTCTCGCTCTCTCTCTCACTTTCTCTCTCTCTTGCTCTCTCTCTCTCTCTCTCTCTCTCTCTCTCCCTCCCTCTCTCTCTCTCTGTCTCGCTCTCTCTCTCTCTCTGTCTCGCTCTCTCTCACTCTCTCGCTCTCGCTCTCTCCACCCCCTCTCTCCCTCCTACTCTCTCTCTCTCTCTCTCTCTCTCTCTCTCTCTCTCTCTCTCTCTCCCTATCTCTCCCTCCTATTTCCTGTCTCCCACATTCTTTCCCCTTCCCCCCCATCTCTTTGCCTCTTTGTCTTCTCCACCTTGTTCTCTCTGTCTTCTCCACACTCTTTGCAGTTATCTCTCTCTCCCTCCCTCTCTCTCTCTCTCCCTCCCTGTCTCCCTCTCTCTTTCCCTCTCTCTCTCTCTCTCTCTCACACTCATCCTCTTCGTCTCCTCCTTCAGTGCCCTCATCACTGCTCCACCCCCTCCTCCACCTCCACCTCTCCTCCACCCCCACCCTTCCATCTCTTGTGGTATGAAGGAGTCTCATTAGTGACTTACATATTTAATAAAGTGCCTTTTAGAGCGGCGGGGTTGGGGGGGGGGGGCAGGGGGCTGGGGGGGGTGGAGAGGAGCACGAGGCATTAAGAGAGTTGGGCGAGGAGAAGTGTGGAGAAGTGTTGACCTTTTTAAAAGTACCTCAGTCTTCTTCTTCTTCAGTAGTTCACAAGTGAAGTGATGGATTGCTGAAGGGCTGGGATGGAAGGGGTTGCTCGGGTGCTAGTGCGTGTGTGTGTGTGTGTGTGCGTGTGTGTGTGCGTGTGTGTGTGTGTGTGTGTGTGTCTGTGTGCGTGCGTGTCTGTGTGCGTGTGTGTGTGCGTCCGTATGTGCGTGTGTCTGTGCGTGTGTGTGTGTC
>CM059288.1:20662716-20665216 GCA_030347295.1 Setipinna tenuifilis | reverse complement strand
TTCCTCTGTGCCTACCCCTCTTCCTTCTGACTCCTTTGAGGAGAAAGAGAGAGAGAGAAAAAAAAACGAGAGCCTGCTCTTAAGGTCATCATTAGAAAAAAAATGTTTCTTTTTCTCGTTCAAGTTTTCAGCCATTTTGTTCCCCTATCTCTTTCTCTCTCTCTCTGTAGCTCGCCTTCCTATCTTTCTCTCTCTCTCCCTCTCTCTCTCTCTCTCTCTCTCTCTCTCTCTCTCTCTCTCTCTCTTTTCTTTTCCCAAGGACGCCCAGGATTTCTGCCTTTAATTATACACACAGGGCCCTTAACCATGTCCCATTCCCCCTCTTTCTGAATACATCTTCTTCTCCATCTCTCCCTGTGTGTCTCTCGTTCTGAATACATGTACGGTACTTCTCCATCTGTCTGTCTTTCATTCTCTTTCTAAATACATCCCTCACTTATATTTCTCTCTCTCTCTCTCTCTCTCTCTGACTCTCTTTGGGAGTCTCTTCCACAAAAAAAATAACCTCTGTCTGTCTGTCTGTCTGTCTCCCTCCCTCCCTCTCTGATTACATCACATACACTCTCTCTTTCGTTTGCATTCACAAGCACTTTCCACAATGCTCATTCTCTCTTTATTTCTCTCTCTCTCTCACTCTTTTTCTCACTCTCTCACTCCCCTACACACACCCACACCTACCCCCCCACCCCACCCCCCAAACACACCCTCCCTCTCTCCCCCACCACACACACACACACACACACACCACACATACTCTGTGTCTGACACCCACACACCCAACAGATAAGTATGCAGGTTCCCTCTGGGGGATTGTCCCAGTGTGTCCTCTCGGGGGCAGGTGAGGTAGCGGTAGCAGCAGCAGTAGCTGTATATATGTTGTTGTGTTTCCCTCCTCCAGTGGTGGCGCCGGATGGATGCTATCACATTAGCTCCACTGCAGCCTGTTTATTAGAGAGCCCATAATGGCCTCGCCTATCGTCCCTCCTTATCTCCCCCTCTCTTTTTGTTTTGTTTGTTTGTTGGAGAATATTCTCTATCTCTCCCTCTCAGGCGCACACACACACACACATAATCACACACACACACGCATACTCATACACACACACACACTCACACTCACACATACATACACACACACACACACACATACTCACACAAACAGTAAGCAGCACACTGGGTACACACAAATCCATACACTCTTTCTCTCTCTGTCTGTCTGTCACACACACACAAACACTCAGACATAAACACACACACACACACACACACACGTAACTGAGTCACTTCTCACCCAACACAAGCGTGTTATCTTTTAATGAAAGCGCTTTGGGCTGCCGAGTGGGTTTTGCGTGGAAGTGGTAATGATTTAAGCGGCCGTAGGGGAGTGCGTTTGTGTGTGTGTGTGTGTGTGTGTATGAGTATGAGTATGAGTATGAGTGTGTGCAAAAGTGTGTGTGTGTCTGTGTGTGCCAACATGTCTTTGCGTGTGTATGTGCGTGTGTGCAAACGTGTGTGTGAAGTGTGTGCCAACATGTGTGTGTCCGTCCGTGCAGGTGCTTCTGTAGTAATGATCTGAGCAGGCACACACATACGTGTGTGTGTGTGTGTGTGTCTGTCCATCTGTGTGTGTGTGGTACTCACTTGAGAGCGCATCGGGTATGCACGTGTGTGTGTCTGTGTTCATGTGTGTGTCTGTGTTCGTGTGTGTCGACTCAGCCATTGGGGAGTGGTGTGTGCACATCTGTACGTGCTAGCGTGTGTGTGTGTGTGTGTGTGTGTGTGTGTGTGTGCATGAGTGGTTGAGTTTATCTGCGTCTGCCCCGTGCACTATCAGCCCTCTCCCCCTTCCATTAGCTCTCTTCCTGGCTAATTAGGCATTGATTAAGCCGGCCAAATTGAAAATTACGCCAGTGTGTGTTCATGAAGACCACGGAAGCCCGTCTGAGAAGAGGGGCAGAGATGGATGATGAGATGTTGTCTTTATTTCAGCCCTGCTCTCCTCCCTCTATCCCTCTATCGCTCTCTCCCTCTCTCTCTATTTCTCTCTCTCTCTCTCTCTCTTTCTCTGCCTCCCTGCCTCTCGTCGTGTTCTCTCTTCCTGATTGCCTGTGGTCATTGTGTAAGCCTCTCAGTTTCTTTTCTTTTTTTTATTCTGGTTCTGCAGTCCACCCATTCCACACGTACACACACCACACACACACACACTTACACACACCACACACACCACACACACACTTATACACACTTACACACACACACACTTACACACACACTGTCCTCTGTGTCTGTGTTTGTTCTTTCCCTTCACTCTGTGTGTGTGTGTGTACGCCTTGGTTTGTTTCTCCTTTCCTTCTCCTCTACCGGCAGCTACCCACCACCCCCTACCCCACACACACACACACACACACACACACACACACACACACACACCATCAGTCCTACTCCCCCCTAACCCCCCCAGCCCACCCCCACACCCCACCACCCACCACCCTCCGCTGTC
>CM059288.1:20652716-20657716 GCA_030347295.1 Setipinna tenuifilis | reverse complement strand
AGGATTAGGAACACCATGTGTTTCATGTTTCCTTAAACCAGCTTACACACACACACACACACACACACACACACACACACACACACACACATAGAGAGAGATTCAGTGGGTGTGCACCCTGGGGACCCAAGCCCTAGTCTGATTGCGTTCAGCTGCTTTCATTTAAGACCATTTGACAGACAGATGTTAAGGTTTGTGCGTGTGTGTGTGTGTGTACTGTATGTGTGTGTGTGTGTGTTGAGGGGTGGCTGGGTGGTATTATCACAGATGCTGTGTGTCTGCCACTGCTCCATCAGCATAGTTCCTTGCTGGCATGTTTGTTTTGTTTTGTTTAGGACAGAGTGTGTGTGTGTGTGTGTGTGTGTGTGTGTGTGTGTGTGTGTGTGTGTGTGTGTGTGTGTGTGTGTGTGTGTGAGAGAGAGAGAGAGAGAGAGAGGGAGAGAGTGGTGGCTCGAGAGTGTGTGTATATGTACGGTTGTGTGTGTGTGGTTGTGTGTGTGAGGGAGAGAGTGCTGGTGTGTGGTTGTGTGTGGGTGTGTGTGTGTTGATATGTTTGTACATGCATGTGATGTGGAATAAAGGGGAGGGTATGGAGGCACCAGAAGCATCTGTCCAAACATGTTTGCTTAGAGAGCCATTAGCATGGACACACGCTTGTTGGCATGTCCGTGGGGTCTCCACGACAGATCAGTCCTCTGTGAGTTTGTGTGTGTGTGTGTGTGTGTGTGTGTGTGTGTGTGTGTGTGTGCGCACCCATGGCTGTAGTGTTTTCATTGTAAGTGTGTGTGTGTGTGTTTGTATGTGTGTGCACGCATGTGTATGTGTGTTTGCATTTTGTATGTATGTATACGAGTGCTTGAATTGTGTTTGTGTGTTTTGCATTTTGTGTATGAGGATGTGTGTGTGCGCGTTTTGTATGTATGTGTGTGGTTGCGTTGTGTATGTGTGTTTTACGTTTTCTGTGTGGGTGTGTGTAAGCATGTGTGTATGTGTATATGTTTGCATTTTGTATGTGTGTGCATGGGTGCGTGACCATGTGTGTGTGTTTGCATTGTGTGTGTGTGTGTGTGTGTGTGTGCTTATGCTCACTGTGTCTGTGCATGTTCATGTGTGAGCGTGTGTCTGTGTGTGAGCGTGTGTGTGCATGAGCGTGTGTGGGCATGAGCGTGTGTGTGTGTGTGTGTGTATGTATGTGTGTGTGTTTACGCTCACTGTCACGCTCCAGTCACCCTTGGGCAGGCCCGGTGGCATGGCTCCACCAGGGTGTCGTTAGCGCAGGGCTGAGCTCCTGGAGCGTCGGGCCCACATTTCACCCATGAGTGGGTGGGCAGATGGTGGGGGAGGACGGGGGCAGGGGATGGGTAGTGGGGATGGGTGGATGGGTAGAGGATGGGTAGATGGGGGGGCTGGGGGGCTGTCAAGGCCTCGGCCTCCCCGGGAGTCCTCAAGGAGAACAGCCCTCAAGCCCCCGGCCTGGAAGAGCGTCCAGACGGAGAGAGAGAGAGATGAAAGATCGTCCAGCCAGAGAGAGAGAGATCGGGGTGGAAAGAGAGAGAGAGATAGAAGATTGTCCAGTCAGAGAGAGAGGGAGAGAGAAAGGGAGATGGAAGAGAGTCCAGCTAGAGAAAGGAAGAGAGAGTGATGGATGGATAGAGAGAGATAAAAAGAAAAAAGATGTAGGGGGAGAGAGAGAAGGGAAGGGGGGTTACAAGAGCATCAAGGCACAGAGAGAGCCATAGATGAAAAGAAAAAGATGGAGAGAGAGAGAGAGGTGGGTGGTGAGACACAGAGGGTAAGATTTGTCAGAACAGAGAACAGGCTTTGGAATAATGCAAGAAGAGGAGTACTCTTTGTGTGTGTGTGGTGTGTGTGTGTGTGTGTGTGCCTACATTGTGTTTGTGTGTTTTGGTCTGATGTTTTTTTTTCCCCTTGGTGCAGCACCCGTTTTAAATTCACCACAGTGATTTCGTATGCCTTCTGCAGTCCCCTGTGTGTGTGTGTGTGAAAGAGAGAGAGTGTGTGTGTGTGTGTGTGTGTATATGTATGTGTTGGCACAACTCTGTGTGTGTGAGAGAGAGACTGTGTGTGTGTGTGTGTGTGTGTGTGTGTGTGTGTGTGTGTGTGTGTGTGTGTGTGTGTGTGTTTGTGTTTGCCTCTCCCTCTGGAAGGGTCAGGCCAGGTGTTGGGATTAGGCTTGGCTGGCCAGTCAAAGCCCCTCTTCTGTTCTCCGAGTGATCATCTGAGTCCAGCACTCATCGCTGACCGCTAATCCCTCACACTCTCCACGGGCCTGTCCCCTCACTCACTCCACCCGCCCGCCCAGCACAGAGACATACACACACACACTTACACACACACACACACACACACACAGTCTCTCTCTCTCGCTATCTCTGACTTACACAGACACACACAAAATCATGCAAACACATACACTCTCTGTCTCTTTCTCCCTCTCTCTCCCTATCTTTCTTTCTCTCTCTCTCTCCCTCTCTCTCCCCATCTCTCTCTCTCACTCACACACACACATACTCAAAAACATACACACTCAGTCTGTCTCTGTCTCTCTCACACACACACCCACACAGAGAGGCCAAGAGAAAGACCCAGAACAAAGTCCGGATAAATCCAATCCATAGCTGAGGAGGCGATAGAGAGGAGGAGAGAGCCCAAGGCACTGCCTCAAAGCCCCGTGTCCTTTTAGTGTCAGTGTGTGTGTGTGTGTGTGTGTGCCTCTTCTGAGTGTGTGTGTGTGTGTCTTTGTGTCTGTTTGTCTGCCTCTCCTGAACAAATCTGACTTCTTTTTTTGTTGTTGCCATGCGTCTGAGTTTCACTTTTCCAGCTTGAGCACAGCAAAGCAAACACATCTCGCTCAGATCCATGTTGAGACCCCACACCCCTAAAATATACATCAACGCCACACTGCCACCCTCTCACACTCACAATCCCCCTCTCACTCCGACCTTCATCTCTCTAGCTTTCTCTTTATCTCTGTCTCTCTGCCTTTCTCTCTCACTCTGTCTCTCTCTCTCTCTCTCTCTCTGCCTCTCTCTCTCTCTGCCTTTCTCTCTCTCTCTTTCCTATTTCTCTTTGGCTCTCTGTGACTATCTTACTTTCTCTCTCTCTCTCTATCTCTCTTATTTGTTTTTGTCTGTTACTCTGTTACTTTCTCTCTCACACACTTTCTCTTTGTTTCTCTTTTTGTATCCGACTTTGTCTCTTCGTTATTCTATCGTACTTTCTCTCTCTCTCTTATTCCCTCTCTCACTTTCTCTTCATCTCTCCATCTCTCTCTCTCACACACTTTTTCTTTATCTCTCCGTCTCTCCCTCTCTCTTTCTCTCTTTCTTTTTCTCCCTCTCTTTCTCTCTCTTCTCCTTGCTCTCACTCTGTCTTACTAGTCTGACTTCCCGCAGTGTTTGTGGTGGCTTGTGATTTCTTTCTTTCATGCCTCCATCCTCATGCATAAAGTGAACGAGGCCATGTCCCTCAAGGGAGGATGGAGGGAGGAAGAAGAGAGAGAGGGATGGAGGGAGAGAGGGAGGAAGGAAGGGAGGGATGGGGAGAGGGAGGATAATATGCCTCAGATTTATCGCTGGACCAGCCGAGGGGGAGAGCCTGGGTCTATTCTAGAGTGCCGTTACCCACTCATACTTTTGGTTATTTTATTTGGGAGGACCAATGCTTATTTAAACATGCGCACGCACACACACACACACACACACACACACACACACACACACACACACACACACGCTGTCTGTCTGTCTCTCTCTCTCACAAAAAAACACACACTAACCACACACTCAGTCACTGACAGACACACTATCTCTCTCCTTCTCTCTCATACACACACACACACACACTTTAACACACACACACACACTCGGTCACTGGCACACCCACCTAAACATACACAATCCTTCTTTCTTTCTGTCTGTCTCTCTGTTATACACACACTAACACACAACCGGTCACTGACATAAACACTTAAACATACTCTCTTTCTCTCTTTCCCACACACACACACACACACACACACACACACACACTGACACACACACAACTCTGTGTCCCTCTACCTCTTCCTCCTCTTGTATCTCCTCCTCCTCCTCTGGCTGTGTTGCTGCTCCTAATTGGAGCCATCAGAGCTGATTGGGCCAAGCATGGGGATCAAAGCAGACTGTGGCCCTGGAAATGAGGGACACTCACTACCATCACACACACACACACACACACACACACACACACACACAATAGAGACTCACATCTACACCACACACACACACACACACACACACACACACACACACACACACAATAGAGACTCACATCTACACCTCACGTACACACACACACACACACACACAATAGAGACTCACACACACAGACAAACAGCCAAACAAACACACACACTAATACAAGCCGACACAATCATCATACACACTGATCACAGGTCAGACGGTGCAGCCATAGTTGAGCACAGTCCCAGCACACACACTCCCCCAGTCCTCACATGAGCTGCGTGTAGTGGCTTCACACAGAAAGGAACTTCAAAGGTATTGTGTGTATTGTTGTGTGTCATTGTGTATCGTTGTGTGCCATTGTGGGTGTGTGTTTATGTGTTCATGTATATGTCTGTGTGTCTCTTCTAGAAGGGCAGGTCAGCCCTGCAGTAACTCGGCACTCACTCCGACACACACACACACACACACACACACACACACACACACACACACAATTTTATAGCCTCTCTCACGCTCAGCCATTCGCACTGAATGAGACACAAGCACGCATTTGCTTTGACATTTAAAAAGTCTTTGTCTGTGAGTGGGTACACGTGTGTATTCACTCGTGTATTCACTTATGTGCGTGTGTGTGTGTGTCTGAGTGAGAGTGTGTGGGTGTCTGAGTGTGTGTGTGTGTGAGTCTGTGTGTACGTGCACGTGTGTGTGTGTGTGTGTGTCTGTATCTGTATGTGTGTGTGTGTGAGTGTCTGA
>CM059288.1:20627716-20642716 GCA_030347295.1 Setipinna tenuifilis | reverse complement strand
CACATGCCATTGAGCCCCACAGACACACACACACACACACACACACACACACCCACACACACACGGCCTTGTATACACACACGCGTTCCCAAATGGGAACATTCTTTTGGGCCCAGGAGCCAGAATTCTTCAGCATTAAACATTTATAAACTCATGTCACATGCCTGCCCTGCTCACTCTCTCACTCCGGCCTGAACTTGTGCTGAACTGACAAGGGAGGGCACATCATCTCCTCCTCTTCTCCTACTCCTCCGCACTCCTCCACACTTCTCTCTGTCCCTCTCTCTCTCCCTCTCTCTCTTTCTCCCTCTCTCTCCCCCCTTTCTCCCCTTTCTCTCTCTCTCTCTTCCTTTCTCTCTCTCTCTCTCTCTCTCTCTCTCTCTCTCTCTCTCTCTCTCTCTCTGTTTTACATGATCCTGTGAGAGACGAACTGACTTGTCATCAGGAAAACCTGATAAAACAAAAAGAAAGTATTTATTTTTTTGTTCTTAAACACGACCCATTTGACTTGAAATGCTTTAAATGTATGAAGTTGGTTAGAGGGAGAGGTAGGGGGTGAGAGATGTGTGGTCATGGAGGTTTATTTTGGGACAAGAAGGTAAAGAATTTGGCTTCTAGTTGGGAACTTTTTTTGTCGTTTGTTTCCAGGGCTTAGGGTGCAGTACCGCCTGTTGGCCTGTAGGGGTGCGCTGTTGGGCCGTGGATGGGGAACAATGGAACCCGTCATCTGAAAGCTTTTATGATAAAAATAACCAAGTCTCCTTGTGCACCCGTGCACTCATGACAGAGAGAGTGAAAGAGAGAGAGAGAGAGGGAGGGAGAAAGATAGAGAGGGAGAAAGACAGGCGCATGGACAGAAAAGCAAAAAAAGAAGAGGGAGTGTAGATGAAAGGCAAAATGAAAAGCTTTCTTTTGTGCTTGTGTGTGTGTGTATGTGTGTGTATGTATGTGTGTGTAAAAAGGGTTTGAAATAAGAGAGAGAGGTTGCGGGCAAAGTGACATGTGGCATGCTGGTCACTCAGAACTCACAGGGCTCTACACACACACACACACACACACGTACACACACACACACACACACCCTCTTTCTTTCTGTCCATCAGAATGCCAGTCATGCTCTCTCTTTCTTCCACATGCCCCCCTCTGGTTGCTCCCTCTCTCCTCTTTGTTCAGCCCTTTTCATGTAGGTTTGAGTTCTTGCTCTCTCTCTCTCTCCTGTTTCTTGCTCTGTCTATCTTTCTGCCTGTCTGCCTGCCTGCCTGTCTGTCTGTCTCTTACTGTGTGCACGCACTCCAAAATACTTTCCATATAAGGAGGAGAGAGGAGCGAGTGGAAGTGTGTGTGTGTGTGTGTGTACGCACGTACCTCATTTGTTAATGTGTGCAGGGATTTTATTAACTACGTGTTAACCATTTGTGTGAGTCATGGAATGTTTTTTCGCCGAGTGTGTGCACGTGTGTGTGTGTGTGTGATTGTAAATCCCCCGGCAGTCTCTGTTGAGGTTTCTGTATGTTTGTGTTTGTAGTGTATAAATCAGTTCAGCCATCAGTGAAGTGTGCGTGTGTGTGTGTGTGTGTGTAAGTGTGTGTGTGCGTACTGATTACAGACTCGTGTCTGGTAGTTTGCCCAGCTGTGAGAGAGAGAGAGAGAGAGAAAAAGAGAGAGGGGGGCAGAGAAAGAAAGAGAAAAAAGAAAGAGAGAAAGAGACAGAATGTTCTGGAGTGTGTGATGGCGATAAACAACTGTCTGACAGAGAGGGATCTGGAACCTTCAGAGCGCCTGACTTTTCTGTACAAGGACTAGAACAAAAAGTTCCCCTCAGCAGAAGAAAGTTATGCGTGTTCTGAAAAATGATCATGAACTTTTTTTCTGTGTTGTAGTTGTGTGTGTTTTCTTTCTTTCTCTCGCTCATTCTTTCTGAGTCTCTCTCTCTCAGTCTTGGTCTCGGTCTCTATCTCTCTCTCTCTCTCTCTCTCTCTCTCTCTCTCTCTCTCTCACACCCCCTGTGTGTGTGTGTGTGTGTGTGTTGGATAACATCCCTCTGTAAGCTGCCAGCTGTGTGGAGAGGCAGGGGGCCAGGAAAGAGGGAGAGAAGACTGGGGGAGAGAAAAAAGAAAGAGGGGAGGGGGGGTCACTGTGTGTGTGTGTGTGTGTGTGTGTGTGTGTGTGTGTGTGTGTGTTACCATTGTAGACAATAGCATCCATCATAAAAGAACAGATGAACCCCATCACTCTGCAACATCTGTATATGTGTTTGTGTTTGTGTGTGTGTGTGTGTGTGTGTGTGTGTGTGTGTGTGTGTATACTCTCCAGGATATGATTGGTATGTAACTAAGTGCCCTTTACGGGAACCATGTGAGGTTTTGTGGGTGCAGTGCCACAATCTGCCTGTAGGGGAGCCATTGGCTAACGAATGAGAGATTTCTCCGCACGTCTGTGTGTGTGTGAATGTGTGTGTGTATGCGTGTGTGTGTAAGGGAGCAGCCATTTTGCACTGAGCACCTCACAGACCCCATTTTATGAATCAGACAGATGTGTAATTTTTTTTTCTTTCTGTGTGTGTGTGTTTGTGTTTGCATGTGTGTGTGTGCACACAAGACTTCTTTTCTCCCTTTGTGTTTTGTATAGAGACGTGTTTCTCACGCCCCATTTAACAGTAAAATTAGCTGTGCCCTGCTCTCACTACTTTGCATATGTGTGGACACACACACACACACACACACACATACACACACACATACACACACATATGCCCACATACACTCATGCACACACACTCACACACAAACACGTGCTCACACACACTCTCACATACACCCATGCAGACACACACACACACACACACACACACTGACCCACTGACACATGGTTTTAAGGGCATGTTATGAAAGTATCCAAGTGTGCCATTCCTCAAATGCCTTTGACAGAGGTTACTCCCAGCTGTTTTTAGCAAGCTCAGTAAAGGAGGCTCTGATGTTTCTTTAGAAACATACCACTGTGTTCTGTTTTTAAGGACAGAAAGACAGGAATGGACTATAATTGTGTGTGTCTGTCTCTGTGTGTGAGTGTACAGTAAGTGTGTGGGTGTGTGTGCACATGTGTATTGCAGTGTATGTCTGTTTGACTTTATGAAGCAGCATTGAACTCAAGTATTTGCAAAGTTTATTTGTCCAACTGTGGGTGTATGTATCTGTGTGTGTGTGTCTGCGTGTGTGTCTGTGCCTGCGGAGTTGTTTGTGTGTGTCTGTGTGTGCGTGCATGTGTGCATGTATCTGTGTCTGTGTGTATGTGCCAGTGTGGATGTGGTTGTGTGTGTCTGTGTGTCCTTGCTGGGGTGTGTGTGTATGTATCTGTGTGTGTGTGTGTGTGTGTGTGTGTGACAGAGTGTGTGATATCCCTCTGACCTTTCCTGTTCTCCGGTGGGGATGAGTGTGTTGTGTTGGCCATACAATGGTGTTTGTGATGCACCGTGCCGATACGGACAGCCCTACTTTGTCTGCAGAGAATACAAACAGGACAACACACACACACACACACACACACACACGGAGTGTCAGAGTAGACACTATCTCACAAACACTTTCTTCCCATGAGACCGACAAAGATAACACAGCAGGTTTTGTCACATACAGTACACATACACACACACACACACACACACACACACACACACACACACTCTTTTGCTCTCTATCTCCCTCTCTCCCTCGTGCACACACACATAGACACACACACTCTTGCTTTCTATCTCTCTCTCGTACGCACACACAAACACGCGCACACACACTCTCTTTTGCTTTCTGTGTCTCTCTCACACACACACACACACACACACACACACACACACACACACACACACACACACACACACACACACTTTGTATTGCTCACACATTTACTCCGACCGAGGCACAGAGTTGGTTAGCGAGGAGAAAAGCATTGCTCACAGGGAGGTATTCAAAGCAGGCACAGCCCATAGAAAGCAGCATGAATACACACACACACACACACACACACACACACACACACACACACACACACACACACACACACACATGCATACACCACATCAGTGAGAGTTTTTGGGTTAGACTCAACAAAAGAGAGAGAGAGAAGGGGAGAAAGAGGGAAAGAGAAGGAGAGAGGGAGGCAGAGGATAGGAGGCAGGGGGGGGCAGAAAAAGAAGGATGGCAAATGGAAAGGGTGAGTGGGAGAGTAAGCAAAGTGAGAAAAGAGAGAAGGAGAGAGAAAGAAGGAGAGAGAGAAAAGAGGGGTAGAGAGAGGGAGAGAGATAGGAGGATAGAAAAGAGGGAGAGGGAGAGCGAGAAAGAGGAGGGAGAGAGAGAGAGAAGGGAAAGAGAGAGAGAAGAGATGGGGAGAGGGAGAGGAGAGAGAAGAGGGGGGAGAGAGAAGAGAGAAGGAGAGAGAGAGGCTTGCGTAAGGAGGAGCGGCGTCTGCCAAGAACAACAATGGAGGCCCAGTTCTGCTCCGCCAGCCCTCGGCCCTCCAGCACAGCACAGCACAGCACAGCCTCACTAAGACCCAGCCTCTAGGAGAGACACGATGAAGAGGCAGAGAGAGAGAGTGTAAGAGTGTGTGTGTGAGCGAGAGTGTGTGTGTGTGTGTGTGTGTGTGTGTGTGTGTGTGTGTGTGTGTGTGTGTGTGTGTGAGAGAGAGAAAGAGAGAGAAAGTGGAGAATGAGCCAGTGAAGAGAGACCCAGTTAGTACAAAAGGCCTTGTTAAGGGGAATGAGAGGCCTCTCTCTCTATCTCTCACTTGTTCTCTCTCTCTCTTATCCTCTCCCTCTCTCTCTACTTTTCTCTTTTTACCGCTTTTTCTCTCTCCTCTGCCTTTTCTTTCTCTGTATTCCTCTCCTCTCTCTTTTTTTTCTCTCTCTCTGTGTCTCTCTTCCTCTCCTCTCTCTCTCTCTCCTCTCTCTCTCTGTCTCTCCATCTCTCCCTTTCTGCTCTGTGTAATTCAATCCAGAGAGAGTGTAGTGTACTGTCTGCCTGAGCGCTGCCATATGCCGCAGTAATCTAATAGGCTACGCAACACTCACTCCCTCAAACACTGCACAGAGGAGAGAGAGAGAAGGAGAGAGAGGGGGAGAGACGGAGAGAGAGAGGCGCAGGGCCTGAGGAGAAGTGGAACATAAAGAAATGAGGGTAGGGGCGATTACATGGTGGCAGAGAGAGAGAGAGAGTAGAGAAATGGAGAGAGAGAGATGGAGGGAGAGTATAGAGGAAGAAAAAAAAAACAGAGAGAGCGAATAGTTGTTGAAAATGAAGGCCCGACAGCTGTAGTGTGAGGTGTTGGAAGGGTGTGTGTGTGTGGGGGGGGGCGCGGCGCTGTGAAAGGGCTGGTGTTATTTGAGTGCTGTCTACATGCTGGCTTAGGGCTTTTAACCATTACACGCCTTACACTCTGTCTTCTTCACACACTGACGTGTGTGTGTGTGTATTTGAGTGTGTGTGTGTGTCCGTCTCTATGCATGTGTGTGCGTGTGTGTGTGTGTCCGTCTCTATGCATGTGTGTGCGTGTGTTTGTGTGTGTGTGTGTCTGTGCCTATGCATATGTGTGTATGTGTGTCCACATATGTGTGTACAGTATGTGTGTGTCCATGCCTATGCATCCCCATATATGTGTGTGTCCGTGCCTATGCATTCACATATGTATATGTGTGTGTGTCCATTCCTATAAATCCACATATGTGTGTGTTCATGAGTGTGGGTTTCAACTTGTCAACTTTTTTTCATGGTGTGTGTGTGTGCATGTGCATATGTGTGTGTGTTTATTTTGAAGCCATGGTTTCATTTGTCATAAAGTGTGTGTGTGTATGTTTGTGTGTCAGTGTAAATTGGAATATGTATGTGTCTGTATGTGATGGAGTATCTAATCATAGTGAGCTATGTGTGTACTGGGTACTAATGAAATCTATGCTCAGCTCGAGGTGTGAACCTGACAGCCTTGACTGTGTGTGTGTGTGTGTGTGTGTGTGTGTGTGTGTGTGTGTGTGTGTGTGTGTGTGTGTGTGTAAATTGGATCTTATATGCATCTGTATGTGTTGAATTACTGTGACGTGTTTGGACTATGCAGTAATGAATTCCTTTGTCTGTGCTGATCCTGAAGTGTGAGTCTGACAGTTTTAGTGTGTGTTTGTGTGTGTGTGTGCACGCATTTTTATTAAATTGTTTGTGTGTATGAGCTCTGTTTAGTTATGCAAACTGTGGCATTACATGTGAATGATGTCATTGCTGTGTGTGTGTGTGTGTGTGTGTGTGTGTGTGTGTGTGTGTGTGTGTGTGTGTGTGTGTGCCTTTGACGTGTGTGTGATTTACGTGAGGCAGCTGTTGGCCTGGTGTTAGGCTGAGGGCATTGGTCCATCTGAGTGAATGACAGGCCTGGTGAGCTCACCGCTAGCCAATCACAGGAGGGCCAGTTTGCCCAGCCCAACCTCTTAGTGGCTCCCCAGGGCCCAGAACCCCCCATTGGCCAGCACTGTGTGTGTGTGTGTGTGTGTGTGTGTGTGTGTGTGTGTGTGGTAATTGTGTGTGGGTGTTTGTTTGTGTGTATGTGTGTTGTATGAGTAACCCTGTTTGTCTCCATGTCTCTATGTATCTGTTTATTTCCTTGTGTGTGTGTGTGTGTGTGTGTTTGTGGTTATTGTGTGTGGGTGTGTGTTTGTGTGTGCTGCATGGCTACCTCTGTTTGTCTCCATGTGCCTGTTTATGTGTGTTTGGGTGTGTGTGCATGTATGCATTCATATACCACTGCATGTGTGTGTGTGTACAGTATGTATGTATATGTGTGTGCATGCATTCGTATACCACTGCGTGTCCGTGTATATGTGTGTGCATACAAACAGTAGTGCTGTGTGTGTGTGTGTGTGGCCAGCCATTTGGGAGCCTGAATGTAGACCTTCAGCGTGTGTGTGCGTGTGTGTGTGTGTGGCTGGCCGACCGGGAGCCTGAGTGTGGACCTCTAGCGAGGTGCACCCCGACCTCACATCCTGTCAGGAGCGCTGTGTTTGTGTGTGTGTGTGTGTGTGTGTGTCTGCAGCCGCCTCCCACCGGGGGGGATCTCACATTTTTCACATGCAGGGGTGGTCCAGCACACACACAGACACACAGACACATCGCCCTAACTCCCCAGGGGCCCAAGCTACCCCATCATTTAGGATACCTGCCCCCATCAGTTACCTCCCTACTGCCCCCCCCCCCCCCCCCCCCCATATCCAGCCCAGAGTGGGAGTTCTGATGCCCTTGGTGTGGTCTGATGGTGTGGTGTGGTGTGGGACATTTGTGTAGTGTCTGATGCCCTTGGGTGAGGAGTGGTGTGTTTGTGTAGTGTGTTGGGTGGTGTGTGTGTGTGTATGTGGTATTTTCGTGTAGTATGTTGTGGTGTGTTTGTAGTGCGTTGTGTGGTGTGTTGGGTGTGTGTGTGGTGTGTTTGTGTAGTGTGATGTGGTGTGTGTAGTGTGATGTGGTGTGGTGTGGTGTGCGTGTATGTGTAGTATGCGGTGTATTTATGTAGTGTGTGTGTACGGTGTGTGTGTGGTGTATGTGGTGTGTTAATGCAGTGTGGTGTGGTGTGTTGTCTTGTTGTGTTGTGTGTGTGTGTGGTGTGGTGTGTGTTTATGCCATGTGTGGTGTGTGTGTGGTGTGTGTGTATGCCATGTGTGGTGTGTGTGTGTGGTGTGTGTATGCCATGTGTAGTGTGTGTGTGTGTGTGTTGTGCGGTGGTGTTATTGTCCTGTGGCTCAGGATGCCAGGGGGAGCAGCTGGAACAGCTGGAGAGGGCCTTCAGCCCACGGTCAGGACACGACCTTGTCCAACACATTCCCTCTGTGTGTGTGCCCCATGTGTGTGTGTGTGTGTATGTATGTGTGTATGTGTGTGTGAGAGACAGATAGGTGCATTTGTTTTGTCTTTTGTTCAGTTGTAGTTTTCTGCATTGTCAGAATCATTCCTCTGGCAAAACTATGCGCTGCAGTACTCAAGGTTGTCTGCGGATATGTGTGTGTATAGGTGTGTGTGTGTGTCTATAGGTGTTTGTGTGTGTGTGCTTGCCTGTTCGCACTTTGCTGACACAATCACGTCTTTGGCTAGGAGAATGCACCTGAGGTCATTTGTCCTCGTCTCCTCCCGTCTATCTCTCCATTTGCGCCCATCTCTCTGTCCGTCACTGGCCAGCAATGCCCCTCTTCCCTCGTTCTCTCTTTCTCTCTTTCTCACTCTCTCTCTCTCTCTTTCTCTCTATCTATCTCACTCTATCCATCTCTTTCTCTATCTATCTATTCAGCTCTCTCTCTCTTTCTCTCTCTATCTCTCACTCTATCCATCTATCTATCTATCTATCTATCTATCTATCTATCTATCTATCTATCTATCTATCTATCCATCCATCGCTCTCTCTCTCTCTCTCTCCCTCTCCCTCTCCCTCCCTCTCCCTCTCCCTCCCTCCCTCCCTCCCTCCCTCTTCCTCTCACTGTACCTTCTGTCCTCTTCTTGATGGATCTGTGCTGTCTAAATGTCTGAAGTTGTAATTCCAGCCAAACTTGAGTGATGCCAAACTTGAGTGATGCCTAAAAGTCACCATATTTTAACCTCTCTTGCTCTCTCTCTCCCTCCATCCCTCTCTCTCTCTCCCTCCCTCTCCCTCTGTCTCTGTCTTTCTCTCTCTCTCTCTCTCCCTCCCTCTCTCTCTCCATCTTTCTCTCTCTCCCTCTCTCCTTCTCCCTCTCTCTCTCTCTCTCTCTCTCTCTCCCTCTCCCTCTCTCTCCCTCTCCCTCTCTCTCTCTCTCTCTCTATCTCTCCATCACAGCGAAGAAAGACCAGGATGGTGCGGAGGAGAAGAAGATGGCTCAGAAGAAGAAGGCCAAGGAGCTGAAGGTCCTCGATGGCAAGACCTCTCAAAACTTGTGTAAGTCAGAGCTCCTTAGTCTTTTATTCATAAACACACACACACACACACACACACACACACACACACACACGGAAGTGAGCGAGCACAGGGACACAAGCACAGACACACTCAAAACGTGTGTAAGTCAGAGCTCCCCCAATCTCATTTCTTTGTGTGAGCGCACACACACACACACACACACACACACACACACACAAGTGAGCCAGCGAACACACACACACGGGAGCGAGCACAGGTGCACATGCATTCACAGACGCGCACACACACACACACACACACACACACACACACACACACACATAAGTGAGCCAGCGAACACACATTAGAGTGAACACAGGCTTACTCGCACACACACACAGTCATGCGCCTACAGTGCAACCACATACAGTATGTTCATACTGCCTCACAGGCCACTAATAATCAAACTAAATATAAGTCCAAACATGTAGACGCATACAAGCACACACATAGCTTGTCTCTCAGCTCATGACGTACACAAGCACTCCCCTTTTTTGGGAAAATAAGCTCATTTTCCAACTCCTTTAGAGTTAAGCAGATCAGTTTTACCGTTTCTAAATCCTCTCAGCTAATCTCCAGATCTGGCAGTAGCACTTAGCATCAGATCCAGAGTTTTGCTGAATACATTTAAAAACTTTGTTTATAACTCTAAAAGGAGTTGGAAAATGAGCCTATTTCCCCCAAAAGGTGTGGTTTTCGCTAAGACACTAACTCTCTCACACACACAGACACACACACCTTGTAATGTGTCTCCATGCTTGTACCTAATGTGCCTCTTTTGTGTGTGTGTGTGTGTGTGTGTGTATTTGTGTGTGTGTGTGTATTTGTGTGTGTGTGTGTGTGTGTGTGTGTGTGTGGTGTTTTAAGCCATTTTCCTGGGCTCCAACCGCATGCCATACGAGAACTTCAAAAACGCCATCCTGGAAGTCAATGAAAAAGTGCTCACAGAAAACATGGTGCAGGTATGGGTTGTCGTGTGTGTGTGTGTGTTTCTGTGTTTTGTGCGTGCGTGCGTGCGTGTGTGTGTATGTGCGCCCACAGTGTTGTGTGCTGTGGGCTATTTGCATTGATGAATTTGCATACTAGTTCTTATTTGCATCATATCCGTCTAAACCCACGGGTTTACTTCCGACCCTCTGTTTTCTAAATGATGCCCTTTGTTGTTCTGTGCCCGTGTGTGTGGGTGTGTTTGTGGAATACATGGATGTGTTTGTGTGTCTATTGTGCCTGTGTGTGTGTGTGTGTGTGTGTGTGTGTGTCTGTGTGTGTGTCTGTGTGTGTGTGTGTGTGTGTGTGTGTGTGTGTGTGTGTGTGTGTGTGTGTGTGTGTGTGTGTGTAGAGCCTGATTAAGCTGTTGCCGGAGCCTGAGCAGCTGAACGTGTTGGCTGAGATGAAGGACGAGTATGACGACATGGCCGAGTCGGAACAATTTGGAGTCGTGGTTAGTACACACACACACACACACACACATACAAGCACACACACATACTTCAGAGACACACACACACATACAAGCACACACACATACTTCAGAGACACACACACACACATACAAGCACACACACATACTTCAGAGACACACACACACACACACAAACACACATACACATACAAACACACAGAGACTTCAGAGACACACACAAAACCCCAGTCCAAATCTCTGATCAACATATTCTACAGTTTCTGCATGTGTACGTGTCTTTCAGTCCACACAGACACACACACATACACACACATAGATAATTCAGACACACACAAGACCACAATTTAAATCTCCAGTCAACACACACTCCCCTCTCTTGGTCCTGTGGTTGTTGCATCATGTATGTGTTTGATTGGTATTCAGTCCTGAAGGCCTGACCGTGACCCCTCACACTGGCCCCCCTAATACACTCCCTCATTAGTCTGCTTGCATTTGCATCTTGTCTCTTCTGGACTGTGTGTCGGTGTGTCTGTGTGTGTTTGTGTTTGTGTATTTGTATGCATCCATTACCCTACATTCATATGTACATATATTGTCAATGACCCTGAGTGTTTTAGTTAGTGTGTGTGTGTGTGTGTGTGTGTGTGTGTGTGTGTGTGTGTGTGTGTGTGTGTGTGTGTGTGAATTAGTGATAGCGTAACACAGTTGTTGGCAACTTGGCTGCAGAAGCTACAGTTCAGGTCCACATATTTGTTCCAGTCACTCCTTCAAATACATTTTAACCAGCACAAGTCTTCAGCCAGGTAGAGGAGTGTAATTAGTGTGTATGTATCAGCATTACAAACACTCACACACACAAATTGCTTACATACATTCATGTGTTACATACATTCATGTGTTTTCCATATGTTTTCAGTGACCCTGAGTGTTTCAGCAAGTCGTGCGTGTTTGTGTGTGTGTGTGTGTGTGTGTGTAAGTGACACAAGCATGTATATAAGCATTACACAAACACCCTGACCCTTTCTCCCTGTCATGACTCAGTCATGCCTGTGTGTGTGTGTGTGCGTGTACGTGTGTGTGTGCGTGTATGCATAGAGTATGTGTAAGTAAGTGAAACAGGCATGTGTGTTGTACTGTATGTGTGAGTGAGTGAGTGACACATGTATAAACACCACCTAACCCCTCACCCCTGTCCCTCTGCGCCCCCACAACTACCCCCTCCACCCCCCAGATCAGCTCGGTGAACCGCCTGAAGTCGCGCTTGAGCTCCATCCTGTTCCGGCTGCAGTTCGAGGAGCAGCTGAACAACCTGAAGCCGGACGTGGTGTCTGTATCGGCGGCCTGCGAGGAGCTGCACCAGAGCAAGGCCTTCGCTCAGCTGCTGGAGCTCACGCTGCTCGTGGGCAACTTCATGAACGCCGGCTCACGCAATGGCAAGGCCTTCGGATTCAGCATCAGCTACCTCTGCAAGGTGGGAGAGAGAGACTGACGGCTTAGAGGCTAGGGGCTGTGGCTCCTAAGTTAGGAGCCGTTCACACACACACACACACACACACACACACACACTGTGATGCTTTTTGTCCCTGTGCCAGGTGCTCCAGTTTAATTGTTTTTGTATGGAACAATGCAGTTGGTCGTTGGAATATGCCTTGCTGTTTTTTGTTTTTGTTTGTTTTTTTTTTTTTTTTTTTTTGTTTTTCGTTGGATATTTTTTTGAGGGATAAAAGGCTGAAAAAACAGCATGGCTTATTAAAAAAAGCTAGGTGCTCAACCTTAAAATGTGTTCAATTTTTGGAACCCAATTGCCAGCCTAGTCAAACTAGTCAAACAAATTGTTATTATTATTATTATTATTATTATTATTATTATTGGAGATGACCTGAAGTGTCCCTCTGTCTCCTCAGCTGCGAGACACCAAGTCGTCAGACCAGAAGCAGACGCTGCTGCACTTCCTGGCGGAGCTGTGCCAGGAGCAGCACCCCGACGTCATGCACTTCGCTGACGAGCTCATCCACGTGGAGAAGGCCAGCAGAGGTGAGGAGGAGGAGGATGAAGATGGGGTAGTCGGACAGGTGCTAGGCTCTGCTGGCAGAGGTGTCAATGCTGGATTTCTCAAGTAAAAATCCTGCCACAAATTTAATCCAACCAGGTCTGAATCAGCTGATGGTAATGAGCACTCAAGAAAGGTACTTAGTGAAGTCACCTGTCACCAGAAGTCACCAGATGTAAAACGTGGCAGGGTTTTTAGTTTCTGAATCCGGGATTGACACCTCTGACTGCTGGTGCTGCTGCTCCTGTGTTTGTTTTATCGAAAGCTTTTCTGAGTGTCACTTTCCTGTGTGTCTGGTTTTGGGGCTGCTTTTGGCAAAGAGACTGGGGGGTTAGTAGTCATTTTGCTGTGTTTTTGGATAGAAACCTTTAAAAAGTGCAGGTCTTTGCAGAATTAGGCACACCAGGCCTCATGCAGCAATACTCTTAACAGCCTCTCAACTCTTGGCTTCTCTCCTCTTAATTTCCTGTTAAGAGGAAAAACTAGGACAAGTCAACGGCAGACGCATCAGACACTCTTAGCCATTGGAATCGGTCCTCACCCTGCAGTGCTGACTGAAGAATATAATATGATATGGATCTACATTTAAGGCAAAAGTCCAAACGTTTGGTATTAGCATATAAAACACCCAAACTCATGTCACACAGGTGTGATGTGAAAAGCATATGCCACACGTCAGAGAGGTAGAGAATTTAAGAACAGTGTCAAAGCCATTCAGAAGCTTGAATATTTCATTACATTTCATGTTATGTAGCAGACACTGTTATCCAGAGTGATTTACAGTGAACTATCCAGAGGGACATTTCCCCTGGAGCAACTTTGGGTTAAGCGTCTTGCCCAGGGGTACAACCCTCAAACAAACAATGTATTCTATATGTCTCCAATTTAAAATGCAGGTTCTCTGGCATTGGGTGTTGCAGGAACTATAAATAGGAAATGATTTCTCATCTTTTCCCATCTTCCTCTTTTGCTTGTTTACTCTCTCTTTCTGTCTCTATTTCTGTCTCTATTTCTGCCTCTTTCTCTCTTTTTCTGTCTCTCTCTGTCTCTCTCCCTCTCTCTCTATCTCTCTCTCTCTCTCTCTCTCTCTCAGTGTCTGCTGAGATGCTGCAGAAGAACCTGGCCCAGATGGGGAAGAACATCTCCAACCTAGAGAAGGACATCGAGAGCTTCCCCCCTCCCCAGAGCGACCACGACCTGTTCACAGAGAAAATGACCATATCCTTTACTTCCTGTGTTCTGTCCCGCTAAAACAGGATGTGCCAAGTCATGTTTATTTATGTAGCACATTTAAAAAAACAGTTGACTAAATTGCTGTACAAGAGAGGTAAGACTTAAGAAGACTGACAAAGGCCCACAGACAACTATAAAAAGTAATGAGTAATGACAACAAAGAACATATACAAAACCAAACACTATATTTAGTAAAAATAAGTGGATATGACCTCATGTGATGATGAGGAAACAACAACATATCCCAGTTTTCTAAATCCTCTCAAGAGGGCTGGGGAATCCTCCTCAGATGTTCCAGTTGGTTGCTGCTACCCACATTTCCTCTTCCTGTTAGTGTGCATTAAGGCCCTATTTCCTATTCCTGTTTACAGAAGACAAACTGCCTTCCCTTACATAGTCAAATGAGCCTCTCCATTCAAAACAATGACTAATCAAGTGGAACCAAACAAAACCTAATAACCATACAAGGAAAAGCCATTGGCCCTCCAAACTATGGCAAGATTATCTCTAGTCAGTTAACTCAGGGGGTAAAAAAATCTATAATAATTATTATAATAATATCTTCTATTTTCTTACGTTTCCTGTGTAAAATTTGTATTTTTTTGTTCATTTCTTTTTTTTTATGTAGGAATATTTTTGTTGTGTTTTTTTGCATTGTCCCTTTTGGATTGGGCCTTCTCCTTGACCTTTTCGTCCTCACACCTTCGTGGCCTCTGCCAAGGAGCAGTATGAGAAGCTGGACCTGATGCACAAGAACATGGAGAAGCAGTACGAGGAGCTGGGCACCTACTTCGTCTTCGACCCGCGCAAGATCACGCCCGAGGACCTCTTCGGCGACCTCAACAACTTCAAGAACATGTTCCAGGTAAGCGGGAACGCAGACCACTGGATGAGCTTATGGCCTGGTCAGACTACACAATATTCACCAGAAATTCGTTGTAGGTGACCCATTTCCAGCATTGTATAATCAATCGAGCTTCAAAGGTCGGGCACAACATGAAAAGAGGAATGAATCTGACAATGTGACATACTTAAGGACCTGCATTAAATTATCTGTGATGGTCTAAGACATTGTGATAAATGCTACCTTGTCTGAATTTTATGCAGCCAATGGAACAGTACAGTAACACCACATTGTAATATAATGTGGTCAGTCTCCCAACCAAGAAGTGTAGACAATTTGTGCTTCTAAGATATAGTATAGTGTCACATTGTCAGTTTCAAGACAAAACAAAAGCATATAATCTCACTCTGCCTGTGGAGAGGGCACTAGTCAAAGAGGCAGTCAGATATGGTCACTTGTTACTGGTGGGTTTGATGTTACGTAAACAGGTTATCTGCCAGTGTGGTT
>CM059288.1:20597716-20615216 GCA_030347295.1 Setipinna tenuifilis | reverse complement strand
TTAGACGTGGAGTATCCAGACTGGGAAAGACTATAGTTTCACAAATGAGAAATAACAGTATTGCGTGCCTGAGCTAGTGTGTGTGTGTGTGTGTGTTTCTGGGCTGTGTGTGTGTGTGTGTGTGTGTGCGCGCAAGTGTGTGTGTGTTTCTGGGCTATGTGTGTGTGTGTGTGTTTCTGGGCTGTGTAACTGGATCTCTTGCTCAATGGAAGCCAGATGTGGTGTGATGCGGCGCCCAGCTCATTGCTGAAATAACTCGCCAGTAACAAGGCCTGCTCACTCTGTCATACTCTCTCTCTCTCTCTCTCTCTCTCTCTCTCTCTCTCTCTCCCCATCTCTCTCTCTCTCTCCATCTTTCTCTCTCTCTCCCCCCCCCCCTTTCTCTTACACTCTCACTGTATCTCTTACTCTCTCTCTCTCGCTCTCTCTTGCTCTTGCTCTATCTCTCTTTCTGTGTCTAACTCTCAAACTCTCTCTCTGACTCTCTGTCAACTACTCCCTGTCCTTCTCTCTCTCTCTCCCACCAGGACTTTGTGTTCCCTCGCAAAGTCCTTTTTTTTTTCTTCCCCCCTTTTTTTTCTCACCCAGGCCCCTTTACCCCCATGCCTTCTATTCCCCTCTCTCTCTCTTTCTCTCTCTCGCTCGCTCTCTCTCCCTCTGTCATCTCTTTCCCACTCTTCTGTGTTTTTCCATGTGCCCTGGTTTAGTCGTAGAGAGGTGGAGGTGGAGGGTGGAGGTGGAGAGGAGGCCCAAAGCCAGGGGAGGCTTAGGGGTCACCGCCACGGCGCCTGAGTGCCCTCTGGGGTCCTCACACACCATTAAAACAGGCACTCAGGGGGCGACTAAAACAGCCATGATGAGCCAGGGAAAGGGAAAGAGAGTGGGAGAGAGAGAGAGAGAAAGACAGACAGAGAGAGAAAAAGAAAGAAAGAGAGAGAGAGCGTTTAGAGGTGAGGCAGTGAACCTTGGCACTTTTAAAACGTCCCTGGCTTTTTGAAATGAGGGAGAACCTCAAAGGAAAGGTGTGGGGACCTGGATAGGGAACTGGGGGAGGGAGAGAGAAAAAAGAAAAAAGGAGAGGGGGCAAAGAGAGAGAGGGAGGGAGAGAGGAGGAGGCGGAAGAACACAAATCACAAACTTCAATCCTCATTTCCTCTGCCAGAGAAGAGGAGGAAGGAGTGTGTCCCATGTTCCCCCCACTGAGAGCACACACAGAATGAAATAGGACAGTGGCGGAGGACATGAACACAGCCCACTTTAATTAGCTCATGAGGTACATGTGGGATAGTGTCTTAGTCTCTCGCTCTTGTTATGGTGGGCACCATGGGAGGGTTACTGTAAATGGAGATGAAAAGGATATAACTATGTAGTTCTTTTTATTCCCTGTCTCTCTCCTTCTGCCCCCCCCCTCTCTTTCTGTATTTATGTACTTATTGTGACATATTTCTTCTCCCCTTTTGTAATTGTCAAAGTATTATTGTTTGAGCCTTATTGTAAATAAAGAACACATTTACAATCCCCCCTCTTTCCCTGCCCTTTCTTTTTCTTTCTTTCTCTCTCTCTCTCTGTCCCTGTCTCTGTCTCTGTCTCTCTCTCTCTCTCTCTCTCTCTCTTGTTATTGTCCCATTCTGTTTGTGAAGGCCTCAGATGTTCCTTCTCCATTGCAATCAGGGCTGTTGTTTGGATGTGGGGTTTAGTGTGGTTTATTTTTCCTGATTGAGGGCCGCCTTCTTCACAGTCCAATTTTCCATCACAAAGAGCTGCGTCACTGCTAGTCTTTCTT
The DNA here is from genome assembly GCA_030347295.1 of Setipinna tenuifilis. Taxonomy (NCBI): domain Eukaryota; kingdom Metazoa; phylum Chordata; class Actinopteri; order Clupeiformes; family Engraulidae; genus Setipinna; species Setipinna tenuifilis. The sequence continues at coordinate 20,613,433 of CM059288.1, read as the reverse complement.
TCTCTATCTCTGTCTCTCTCTATCTGTCTCTCCTCTCTGTCTCCCTCCTCTCTTTCTCTCTCTCACACTCTTTCTCCTTCCACTCTTTCTGTTTGTCTCTTTTCACTTTCTCTTTCCACTTTCTCTTTTTCTCTCTCTCTCTATTTCTCTCTCTCTCACACACACACACACACAAACAAACACACTCTCACACACACACACACATACATACACACACACACACATTCTTGTTTTTCTTATCTCTCACATAAGCCATATATTCCGTCAGCCATAACTCTAAGTTCCTCCAGTACTGCGTTGGACTGCGAGAAAGTGACTCACCCCTGATCAGAGGCACTGGCTCTGGGTGTGGAGCCCGGGGTATTTTTAGCCCTCCCGAGGCAGAGGAGGTGAAAGAGAGAGGGGAGAAGAATAGCAAAGAAGTGGGGAGGAGAGGGGAGGAGGAGAAGAAGAAGGGAGGAGAGGGGAGGAGAGCGAGAGGAGATGTGAGAGATGAGCTGGTGTCCCAGAGAGAGGGTGCTGGTGCTGTTTTCTCCTTCTCTGAGTCATCAGCCAGACAGCCTTATAGCCGCTGTGGGAGGAGTACACTGCTCTTTTTAGCAGGCAACACACACACACACACACACACACACACAAACTCTCTCCCTGTAACACATTCCAGCATCATCTTGTGTTTAACCACACAGATGTACCCCACCCCGTCGGCCTAAAACACACATAAGTACACACACACTCAAACATACACACATACACACACACACACACACACACACACACAAAGATACATCTACACACACTCACGCTTATTCATTGGCATGCCAACCACACCCACTAAAAGTCTCCAGAGACATACATATTCACACAAACACACACACACACACTTACTCACACACACACACACACACACTTGTTACTGCTGTTTTTGTGGTGGTTGTGAAGCAGATTGGGGAGTGAATAGAGACAGACTTATGGCATGACGACCCACAAAGAAACACTCACACACAATAGGAGAGCACACGCGCATACACACACAATGGACACACACACACACACACACTTGTTGCTGCTCTTTTTTGGATGCAGGGGGGAGGTAGAATAGTGAATCAGTAGTGAGAGCCCAAAGGCATGAGGCCTAAGCGACACACACACACACACACACACACACACGCTTGTTGCTAGTCTTTTTGTGAAGGCAGGGGGGAGCAGATTGGTCAATCAATAGAGACAGACTGAAGGCATGAGGCCTGACACACACACACACACACACACACACACACACACACACACTGGTGCTGACCTCTGACCTCCCCTCATGACTCAGTGTTGGCCCTTTTGAGGGAGTGTGTGTGTGGGGGTGGGGGGGGTGGGGGGGGGGGGCAGGGGTAGGTTTCAGGGAGGCTCTTTGTGGAGTAACTGTGATTGGCTATCAGACACAGCTGCAGCTGCTCTGGGTCTCCCTTGTTCACTTGCACCCAGACACACACACACACACACACACACACACACACAGCACTATGTTCTCCTCCAGACCAAAGCTAAGCCAACTAAGCCCAAATTCCTCCTCCCTCTCCCTCCATCTTATCAGCCATGCTCTTGCTGAGGTTGCATTCCTTCAGAACTACTGTTGTGTAAACTTGCCATTTCACAGGGTGTGGAGGGAAATACAGCCCTTTCAGGCTTTAAGTATTAAAGTTTTTAAAGTATTATGCATTTTGTATTTGTTAACATTCATTAACGTTCTACTGTAATGCTTGTTTACCTGCACAAATACACATACACAGACATAGGTTTACGTAGTAAGATGAAATAGCTCACTCTCTCATACTAGTCTAATGACATGAAAGAAGTATTGTGAATCTTGAACACAGACACAGACGCAGACACACACAGACACACACACACAGACACAGACACACGCACACACACAGAGACACAGACACACGCACACACACAGAGACACAGACACAGACACACAGACACACACACACACACACAGACTCGCACACACACACACACACATATACACACACATACAAACACAGACTTATGAGTTCCTTGGCTTGATTATAGTGGGCAGTGCTGGAATGTCCATCAGCAGCAGCATGTGTCTCATTGCTAGCGCTGAGAGTGATGGCTAATCTATGAACACATCTGCTGGGTCAAGCCCCTCTCACACACACACACACAAAGGCCATAGCACACTCACACGCGCACACACACACACACGCATACACACACCACAAAAGAGTCTGACAGCGCTGACCAGACGTCCAAGCACACAGTGACACAAAAGATTCTGACGTGGACGCTCAGACTAGTTAAACACACACACACGCACGCACACACACACACACACACACACACACACACACAGCCTGACAGTCTGACAAGCTAATTTAAACTATAGCTGGTGGGCATTATTTGCCCCTCTTCCTTCCCAGTGCTCTGGCTAGCAAAGAAAAAAAAGTTACACAAAAAAATAATCAACCTTACACACACACATACACACACACACACACACACACACACACACACACACACACACACACACACACACACACACACACACACACACATACACACACACACATACACACACACACAGAATGAGGAAAAGTGCACACAACTTGCATATTAACTGAGCCTGTTCATGCTAAGGAATTCTGTCAATGCAGGCCCCCACCCCCCCCAGCCTGGAAAAGTTTTGGGAACACCTCTCACCCCCTCATAGTGAGAACAGAGTGGTCACACACTTAATCACTTTAGACACACACTCTCTCACACACACACAGCTGCTGAGAGAAATACATAGACCAACGTGTGTCCCTGTAATCTCCCTCTAGAGGGCGCTATTCACCTCAGGATATGGCATGAGTGTGTGTCTGTGTGTGTGAGTCAGAGTCCCCATCACACACACACACACACACACACGCTCCTAGCTTCCTGTGTGTGTGGGTGAATGTCTGCCCTTGTTTCTGTGACTTCATCATGTGTCCGGTTGGCCAGCACGTCCGTCCTCATTGTGCGGAAGGGCTTCCACTTTAGTCAGACACACTCACAGCGAGGTGTGACACACACATACTCTCATACACACACACACACACACACATACACACACACACACATACCAGCTTATGACTCGTTCTCTATCATACTTTTGCTGAAAAAAGGTAACATTGTTTTCATTCTCCGACATTGCTCTGGCGCTGTCTCCCTTCTCTCTCTCTCTTTCTTTCCCTCTATCTCTCTCTCTTTCTCTCTCTCTCTCTCTCTCTCTCTCTTTTTCACACACCCACACACACAGCCATACCCACACACAAATGCACACAAACACACACACACACACACACTTGCAGATAGGGTAATTACTAAATCCCTGCAGCGCTTTACTTGTCTGTGAGCAGTAATGGGGAGCAGATGACCTGCTCTGCCCTGCCCTTCTTTTTCCTCTCTCTCTTTTTCTCCCTCTTTCTCTCTCCCTCTCCCTGTCTCTCTCTATCTCTCCCTTTCTCTCTCCCTCTCTTTCTCCCTCTTTTTCTCTCTCTCTGTCTGTCTCTATATCTATGTCTCTTTCTGTCTGTCTCTGTCTGCTGTCTCTCTCACTGCCCGCCCTCCCTTGCTCTCTCTCTCTTGCTCTCTCTCTCTCTCTCTCTCTCTCTCTCTCCTTCTCTCTCTCTCTCTTGCTCTCTCTCTCTCTCTCTCTCCCTCTCTCTCTCTCTCTCGCTCGCTCATATGCACATGTTTATGTTTAGATCCCTTGTTTTTCGTCAGATCCAGTCTGGTCTAGACGGCACATTTCCTGGCAGGGAAACTCCATTCCGGTAACCTGTAGCCGGTCTTAGCTCCGCTAGCTAGCATGCTAACTGACAATGAATGAATGACCAATGAGCCTTCCTCAGGAAATGATGGAAAGCAGGAAAGCATCTATTCTCTCTCTCTCTCTCACTCACACACACACACACACACACACACATTGAATTAGCGTTGTGGTCTGACCAGAAGCCCTGACTGTGATTACATGGTGAAGATGTAGGGTGGTGTTCTGTCAAACACGCTATGCTATGCTACGCTATGCGAGCTCCGAGCACATAAGTGTGTATGCCTACGCTCACTGTGTACACTCACGGTAGGCCATTTGACAACAAGCACCCTGTCCTTACTTTTAAATAGCAGTATAGTTTGTACTTCACCTCACGTTCCACATCAGATAAAGACATCTGTCAGATAATTAAGTTTCATAATGTATGTATACAGAGGATTTCTGAATAGAAATCACATATGTGTTTACAATTCAAGTATGTCTTATGGAGCTATTTCTTTTTATATTTTTGTTTTTGTACAATTACAGAACACTCCTAGTACTAGTATGTTAGCAGGCCACAGCAGTTAGGCAAATTACCGTTTAAATCATTCATTACTGGATTGTAATTCTTAGTCATTCCAGCTGTAATATACAAAGATAATCTGTGTATCTTAGAGAGACAGAGAGAGAGTTCAGCGGATTGTCTGTCTTTGTAGGGGGGTTTCTTCCCAGTCTCTCTTGCGAGCCAGATTTTCTCTTAAAACTCTTATGTGGGTCATTTATATAATATAGAGTTTACATGAAAGTGTGTCAGTGGATGTGCGTGTGCGTATGCGTTTGCGTGTGTGTGTGGGCGTGTGTGTTTGTGCGTGTGTGTGTGCGTGTGTGTGATGAACTAGAGAGATGAGACACTAATTAAATCCTGTAGCTGGAGCCCCCCTATATGTCTCCCCTGTGTCTCTCCTGTGTCTCCCCCCCCTGTGTCTCCACTGTGTTTCCCCTCTGTCTTAGTGCTAGCTGTAGTCTCTCAGTCCCAAAGCTCACTGACAAAGACACACTCCGGTCAGAACTTACAACATTGACCTCTGACCTTTCACCTAGTAAATCCTCCGTCTGCATTTACTGCCGTTTGAGTTCACGGATGATGTGCCGTTCTTCAACTTGACTACAAGAACCACATGAAAGTGTGTGCGTGTGTGGGTGTGTGGGTGTGTGTATAGCTGTGATGTGTTTGTTTATGTCGTACTCTTCCTATGGTCAGGAAACAACACAGGAATCCCTGTCTCACACAGTGCCAACGTCTTGTGGTGTGTGCTTATCAAACACAGAAAGATACACACACACAAACGTACAAACATACACACAAGCCTGAAGAATCAAAAACACTGCACACTGATAACTCTTTAAACTGATTTTTTAATTATTATTATTATTATAAAGGCTCCTAATATTAAAGATTAAGAGTGATCAGTGTGTGGTGTTCTTGATTCTTTAGTCTTGTGAGATATTTACCTGCCTTACACCTGCATCTCTATCACAAAAGGCTTCTGCACCGGGTACACCTATATAGATTTTGTACAAACACACACACACCCTAACTGATTTTTGCTCCCCCCTCCCCCTTTACAGACTCAGTGCTTTCCTTGTCGCAGCTCATCTTGGACACCTGCTCGGTAACGTGTGTGTGTGTGTGTGTGTGTGTTTGGTGTGCGTGTGTGTTTGTTTTGAAGTGTCATACTGCATGAATCATTATAGGTTGTGTTTGTCAAGGGAACCATGTCTGCTGATGTTATCAGGTGCAGCTTGTGTGTGTGTGTGTGTGTGTGTGTGTGTGTGTGTGTGTGTGTGTGTGTGTGTGTGTGTGTGTGTGTGTGACTGACTGACGCAGCTGCATCCATGGTTCTCTGCTGTGCATGGACTGGTCTGGCCTTGTGAGCATGTGTTAAAGACAGGCCAGTGGTCCGCCATTCAGTCTGCCATTCAGTTTGCGCTGAACTGAAGGCGTGAGTGTGTGAATATGAGCCCAGGACGTCACACACACACACACACACACACACAGTGGACCTGCTCCTCACGTCAAACATTCTCTCACACAGCCTTTTCCTCCAAATGCAGACATCATTCACCAGAAACTGTGATTTGCTATATGCAGGACATGATGTTTGTGTTTTGTAAGATTTATGTCCGATTCTGTGGCTTCCTTTACAGTAAGAAACACATATCATTTTAAATGGTTAGTTAGTACAAAACTCATCCCACCTGACATATCACACAACATCTCACTGTTTTATGGATATATGATTTACTCTGGGTGTTGTTTTTGAAGGTTTTCCTCCAGTATGGAGTTATGCTATTAAAATCAGTCGCCACAGTTGTCTCTATAATAATAGTGAAATGGGATTTAAATCTAATCTAACATTAGTTGTGTGATTAATCAGAGGGCTGATCATGCCCAGCGACTGTAGGACTACTGACCGATAGCTGCTCTTTTGATTATATAAATCCTTATTGGCCCCAAACCTTAACAATCTCTGGTGGCCTTATTTACAATGTAAATAATGTAGATCACAGGAGCAGATTAGTGCTTGCTTGTGTTTGTGTGTGTGTGTGTGTGTGTGTGTGAGAGAGAGAGAGAGAGAGAGAGAGAGACAGAGAAAGAGAGAGATTGAGAAGAGGGGAAAATACCCTGCCATGTTGCTGTAGGTTAATTGAAATGCAGCACACCATCTCCCACTGACCTACATCTCCAGATCCAAGATGGCCGCCGCCACACAGCTGTCCGCCCACGCCAGAGAGAGAGAGAGACAGATAAAGGGGAAGAGAGTGCAGAGAGGAGGCAGAAAGAAAGAGAAGGAAAGAAGAAAAAGGAGAGAGAGAGAAAGAAATAAAGAGAGATAGAGGGGAATAAAGACTACAGACAGATGCAGAAAAAAACAGGGAGAGAAGGAAAAGGAGAGAAAGAGGGAAGAAGAGCATGGGGAGGGAGAGGTGTGCAGGCAGCATGGGACTAGCTGTAGGAATGAATGTGAGGCTGAAGGATGATAGGGGAGGGAGGAATGAATGGAATAAAGGAGTGAAGAATGATTTTTTTCCTCTTCCATGTGGGCAGAACTATAGAGGGAAAATGGTGGAAGGAAGGTAGGTCGGAGAAAAAAAAATGAAAGGATGACGCCAAGGTCCTCGGGGTGCAATTTAGCACATTCCACACCTCTCCTCTTCACATACTTCTGTCTCCATTTCCTTTCTTCCATCCATCTCTGCCTCCTCTCCTTCCCCCAGTCCCCCTCTCCCCACTTTTATCTGCCCCCTCCCCCCTCCTAAAATTGTCTGTTTATCCATAACACCCCCTGCCATACTTAAGTACCACAGATTCACACTACCTCACTTGCTAAGCCCCTTACTATCTTGCTTAAAGATTTTGAAATATACTTATACTTTGAAATATACTTTTGTGTGTGCATACTTGTTTGTGTGTTTGTGTTTAAAAACGTGCATGCGAATGCAGTGGTGTGCTGATGGCCCCTTCTGTGGGCTCACTCTCACCCAGAGACGGTGACTCTGAGCTGGGCTGCGGTGGGCTAAGTACCCCCCTGAGGTCTGCCTGTGGCTGGATGATATCTCTAACCCCCTTGACAACTGCTGCTCTTATAAGAGCCTCTTTTTGGCTCTTTGTGTCATGGAAAAGGGACACCTAACATATTTCTGCACCTGTGAAACTAAAATTGATTTAGTGCTCTGAGATAATGGACTTTTTTCTCTCTCTGTCTCTCTCTCTCTCTTTCTCTCGCACCCCCCTCTCTTTCTCCCTCTTGCTTTCCCTCCCCTTTTCTCTCTCTCTCTCTCTCTCTCTCTGTCTCTCTATCGCTTTCCCTCCCCTTCCTCCTCTCTCTCTCTCTCTTTCTATCTCTCTTTCTCTCTTTCTCTCTCTGTTCCTCTCCTTCTCTCTTCCTCTGTCTCTCTTTCGCTCTCCCTCCCTTCCTCTCTTCCTACCTGTCTTTCAGGAGCTAACCGGCGAGGAGGTGGCCATCCAGTGACCAACATCCTGGCCAAGGAGCTGCTGCAGGAGGACACGCCCCCCAAAGTCAAGAAGGTGGAGTCACCAGAGGAGCCTCTGGGGGAGGCAGAGTCTTTAGAGAACCTGTTGGACGACGCCCCCTCACGCTCCCACTAGTGTCCGTCTCCCACACCCACCAACCACCACCAACACCTTGCTCAGGCCCCGCCTCCTTTAAGCCACCTCCAGCCAATAGGACGGACAACCCTGCAGCAAGACATGAAAACGGACCAATCGGCGGGGGTTTTGACTGAACACGACCCCACCCCTCCGCAGCGCATGCTGGCTTGTGATTGGACGCACCAAAATGCCGCTGCACTGGGCCGTCTTTCAGTCTCCATCTCTGATATGTTTATTCCGCCTAGCACTCTTTAAACTCTCGGCTTCCTGTCACACAGCTATGCATGCTTCCTGTTTCTCTCTCTCTCTCTCTCTCTCTCTCTGAACTCTCTCCGCTAGAAGAGAGCATCATGGGAAAAATAAATTCCAAAGATGTGCTGAAACGGGACTGGTGGGAATATCGATGGCAAATTCCCAAATCCGCTAGCTGCCAACTCCCAAGTCTTCATGCAAGATCCTGCCACCAGCTCAAGAGCATCCAACATTCAAGACTGCTAGGAATGTTTTCTTTTCTTTCTCATTCTTTCTTTATTTTTGTTTTGTTTGTCTTAAAACGCAGCGCTTCTGCAGTCACATATTTTTGGGCTTTGTTTCTCTCGTTTGTTAAAAAAAGGTTTAAAAAAATATATCATTGTCTCGTTTGATTTAAGTTTAAATGTGGGACTAAACAGACGGAAATAAATATGCGAGTTTCTCTGTGTATACACATGTTCAAGTGCCAACTGTGGGGGCGGGATTTAAGGAAAGTGCACATTTCAGTCAGCACATGGTCCAATAAGAATGTGCTTACAGTGGAAAGGGCCAATGGAATGTCTTTATTTTATATGGCGGTTAATGTTCCTCTTAAGGCGGGCTCACACATGGGTGGGTGATGTTTATTAGGTTCCTCAAGGTCTGGTACCTTAACATGTTTTGTTTTTTTGAGCTTTTGTGTTGTGTGATTGTCTTTTTGTTTTGCTCTCTCTCTCTCTTTCTTTCTCTCCATCTTCTCTCTCTCACACATTTATTTCCATTTAGAACCTTCTACTGTTAATGGTTTCTAAATATACCATGCCTCTGATGAGAAATAGCACCATAACAAGTCTGCCACAGCCGTGTGTGTGTGTTTGTGTGAGTGTGTGTGTGTGTAAGTGTGTGGGATGGCTGTATACATTTATGCACTGGCCCTATAATTACTTTTCTGCCTCCACTGTAAGTCATAAATGCTGTGTGTGCTGCGGTCTTCAGGTTTGTGTGCACGCGTGAGGGACTTGACTAGGAGTGTGTGTGTGCACAATATGTTTGTGTGTCTGTTTGTTTTCCTTCTGTCATGAAGATTCAGTCCTGTACCTTTTTGCAGAGTGAGGTTGTCATTGAAACATACAGTATGTCTGCCACATTTTGTGTGTGTGTGTGTGTTTTGTTTTCCTGTTTTCTTTCTAATGTAATATACACTGTTAGACCAGTCACATGACAGAAGACCACAGTTGCCCTTTGCTAGTTTTGTACCATGTGTGTTGGACAACTAAGTCTTACGTGCAGGTATCTGAAATGTGCATTCTTAAACTCAGCCATTGCATATCATCCATTGCTCCATATTAGCCTTTGCTAGCAAAAAAAAAAAAAACGGCCTGAGAAAAACAGACCGTTAACCCGGCCAACATCACTTTGGTGCTCCAGTGCTTGGCGTTTGTCTCTCAGTCCTCTTCAGTCCGAAAGTAGATAGTGGACTAACGTCAAATCTGTGTCGTTCTTTTTTTGAGGCAGTGCTTCTGAACCTCATATCTCTTTTGACTATAGTTTAGTTAGTCCACCTTCATTACTGGAACCCGACCACATTCCACAGACCAAATGCCATCTGTGCTCGTCTTCCTTTGAGTCACTGGCTCCAGGTCTGCTTGTGTCTGCTTGTACTTCTCCTGCACGTTCAGTAACTGGCTCTGAAGAGTTTAGCTTTGGCTCCTTTTGTAGCCCCCCCCCCCCCCCCTCCAAAAAAAAAACTGTCCTATGGAAGTCAGGAGCCCACCCCACACTCTCTCTCTCTCTCTCTCTCTCTCTCTCTCTCTCTCATACACACACACACACACACACACACACAGTTTAGCATTGCCACCCTCAATCAGAGTGTCTCTTTAGGCATTCTCTTTTTCCAGTAGGCCACCACAATCACGTCTATTGCCACACTGCAGTAAGTAGTACGTCAAAAAAGACCAAGATGGCGGTCAACCATCTTCAAGCTTCCTGGAAAGCGTCTTCCGAGGAATGGGATGTTTAGACCCAGAGTTCAAATGCCCAGAAGGAAGCGAAACCTTTCCTTGTTTCCTTTTCGCTCGTGCCGGACTTCTCCGAAATGCCACCAAACCACCAAAATCATGGCACGGCCCTCCGCTACATGGCATTCGGCTGGCCTGGCCTGCACAGACAGGATATGAGGAGGGCGTTTTGTTTTTTTTTCTGTTTTGTTTTTGTTTTTTCTTCTGTAAAGGAGGGAAGCCAGCTTGTGGTGTGAGATGGCGTGGTCCTCCTAAACCAAGTCAGTTTCAATCGAGTTCAGAGAGGACTTCATTGCCAAGTGGTTTTTCGCCCCGCTATGCATGTACGGTAACGGCGGGCCACCACGCAAAAACATTACGGCAATGTCGTCAGTGACAAAGTAATATATATACTGTAGTTTGCAGAGAGTTTTCTTCAGAAAAATGCTTGAAGATTTTTTTTGCTGTTGTTTTTGCTGAAGTGAACACATGCTGTTGGAGAAGGAGGGAGAGAAACAATATCACTGGAGTAAAAAAAAACAAATCAGGCTTTTTTTATGACTGTTATGTTTTTTGTTTTGTTTATTTTTTTTTTATAAAAAGGACACTTGATTTTCTATGTGTATTTTTATTCACGACTGTTTTAATGTAAATGCGTTGAGGTGATGGTTTTGTATCACATGCAATACAAATGATCATGTGTCAAGAACTTCACTGTAGAATCTGTTTGTGCTCAAGCTCGCATTAAAAAAAACATTATCAGTAAATATCAGTAAATTCTTGTGTGTGTGCGTGTGTGTGCGTGTGCGTGTGTGTGTGTGTGTGTGATAGATACCAAGCATCTGGGTGTCTGTGTATGTGACTTCGAAGTGTCCACAGTAACATTCTCTCTGTTTTTATTTTCTGTGCATACTTCTGTAATCCAATTTTTTGTAGTCATAGTTGTTTTTATGGTGTGTGTGTGTGTGTATCTGAGTGTGTGTGTGTGAGTGTGATTTGTAATACAGAGCCCGGGGTCCTTCCTTGGCCAGAGGAAATTCCACATCAGAGCTGCATTTTTTTGGAGCTCCGGGGGGAAAAGGAAACCAAATCCATGAAATTACACACACAGCCAAATCTCATGACCAACTGCTAAGACCCATTACACCCCCCACAGACACACACACATACACACATGCATGTATGTAAAAAAATACTGACACCACCCACCCTTACCCACAGACACAGTGTAAAGTACACCATCCACTTTCTCTCTCGTAATGTCTTCCCCACACATACCTCTGAGTGTGTGTGTGTGTGTGTGTGTGTGTGCGCGTGCGCGCATTGAGAGCCGGTCGCTGAAGGGAGAGCTGTTTTTGTGGCCTGTTCTGCTGGCCTGCCATCTGTAATCCCCCAGAATTCACTTCTCTCTTTCCACCAGCTGCTGCCAAAGTTCCACAGAGAGAAAGAAAGATGCAGAACATCCTGTCAGAAAAACTGCACAAGAACTTCCTCTCGCCCTCTCTTGCTTGCGTGCTCGCTGGCTCGCGCTCTCTCTCTCTCTCTCTCTCTCTCTCTCTCTCTCTCTCTCTCTCTCTCTCTCTCTCTCTGTTTTGCTCTCTCTTTTGCTCTCTCTGTCTCTGTCACCCCCCTAGTTCTCTCTCTCCCCTCTGCCTCTTTCTCTCTTTCTCTGCCTCTGCCTCTTTCTCTCTATCTCTCTCTCTCTCTCTCTCTCTCTCTCTCTCTCTCTCTCTTTGTTTGGAAGGGTTCCCACTTTTCAGCTTGGTGTTCGTGTAGCCCATTCTCATTTGGCTAAGAATAGCAGTTGGTGCATCGTTTAATAGTCCCACTTTGTGAGTCGCAAAAAACATCAGCCCTCCATATCCAGTCCAGAGAGCTGCTAACGTACGTGTGTGTGTGTGTGTGTGTGTGTGTATGCACACGTGCACGCAGTAAACAGAACATGGCAAGCTAGCCTATGAGTCATCGAGCCTTTGAAGATGTCCAAATTCTCTTTCTGTGGAGCTCATATTGTCTTTGATGTGAGTGACTGGCCTCTATACTTTGAGGTCACAGCCCAGCCATCTTTGTTCTATAAAATAGTCTATCATCTGCGTTTCCAGAGAAAAAACTGACAACCCAGTCATGAATGTTTTAGAGAGTAGAGCACGAGGTATTACAGCTTACGAACAAAATGGAAACACGGTACAATGTGCTTAACTACTGGCAGTTATGGTCATGTTTACCTAGTGTGCGTTGTCATGGTGATCAACATAAGGGTGTGATTTAGTTTGGTGCAATATTTGTGTGTCTGTGGCCTTGGTGGTTTTGGAAGTAGTATCTTTTGAGTTAAACAATATATTATTTAGTTTGTATTTTGTTTTGTCTGTGTTTTATTCTAGATTTGTATAGGTTTCTTTCAGGCTTACTTATTGTACTTTATGCGTTTGGAGAGTTTAAAGGAGGTGTTTTTTTTCTGTGTTCCAAGAATATTTCTATTGTTCAACAGATGTCACATCTGAGTGTCCTTTTATCTTTTACTTTGCTGTAACACTCCCCTTTGAAGCCTTCTGTCTTCTACAGAACATCGACTACAGAAGGCTTGTGTCTACTACAGAACATTGTGTGTGGGGGGGTGGGGGGGACTGGTGGTCTATACACATTTTGCTTACCCTCTTAGAGTCAGCCAATTACCCTGCAAGTGCAACCCCCCACTCCCTACTTTTCCAGGTGTGTTTACTAATGTGTCCATAGCACGCACACAATGTGTGCGTGTGTGTGTGTGTGTGTGGAAGCATGCTTAGATCAAGTGTTTGCCCTCTGACCTGAAGTAGGAGTCTGTAAAGCACCAGTTGGTCTCCATTCCTTCATTAAAACCTTTCCATTTCCTCCACTTATTCCTACCCATTAATCAAACACAGAGAGAGCGAGAAAAAGAAAGGAGGGAAGTGACAGGATGAATGAATAATGAATGAATGGATGAATAATGGGAAAAAATGATCATTGGGTTGTCAGTGACTCCGCTATTCTATTCAGCTGCAGTGATTCTATATTTAGTATGAGGTTTGGGTTGTTCGTCTATTTAATTTAGACCGCTTCGAAAGTAGCCTGTTAATCAAAGTGTCAGTGTTTTATGTCTGTGAGTGTTTGTATTTTGAGGACTGTATAAGCTCGTTTAAGCACGGATCATTTCCGTCTCATACTATCTGCAGGCATCCTGTAATCACGTTTCGTCTTGCAATTTACTTTAACTGGAAAGTAAGTAAAAGCTAGTTTTAAAATCATTAGATGACTTCGCCTTTGTCTTCCTCCAGCCTTTCTCATGCTCTTTCTCTCCCTCTCCTCCTCCTCCTCCTCCTTCTGCTCTCCTCCCTTCATCCCTCCCTGCCCCCTTCTCTCCATCCCCTCCTCCTCCTCCTCCTCCTCCTTCTTCTTCTCCAGGCATCATTAATTCAGTCTCTTTCTCTCCTCCATTATGGGGCTGTTTGTGGAGAATGAGCTGAAAGCATGGCGCATAATTGGGCCGATCGTGGCCGGGCAACACAATGACATCCGCATTGATACAGTAATGAGCCCTTGGAGGCAGCCGGCCAATGGCAGTGCAGAGCTGCCGTTCTCAGGCCAGCTGATTGGCTGGCAGCTTGTCCTTGCGGTCTCCAGGTAGCCGGCTGAACCTTGGAGAGTATTCACATACTCTGACAACCACCCCCCACAAACACACACAGATACACATCAACTCACACACATACACATAAACACATACACCCATGCACATTCATATACCACAAATATACATTCACACACACACAAACACATGCATGTATGTAAAAAAAATACTGACACCACCCACCCTTACCCCCAGTCTATGTGTCTCTGTGCTTTCCCCCCACCAAGAGTGAGACACAGAATCTGCTAATTCCTCCGCCATGTTTGCCGTATTCACACACACTACGTTAATTCAGTGTGATTGCGTCCTTGCCAGCCTGTGGGTTTGTTGGTAATCAGAGCACACTTCAATCTCAGTCCCCCTCTCTCTCTCTCTTTCTCTATGTTTCATTCTCCCTCTTGCCCCCCCTAAGTTTTCCAGGAATGCCCCAAAAGCCTGCACCCCCCCACCCCTGCCCGCCACCACCACCAGACACCTCTTTCTCTTTTCTTTGGCTATTTTTTCTCCTTCAGTCTCTCACTCTCTCTTTTTTTTCCTTGGCAGGGCGGGCTGAGAAAATAAATGAGGCAGTGTTTTTATTTTTTTTTCTGAGCTCCTTCTCTTGTGGTTACATGATTGTCTACGACTCAGCTTGAGTCCACCTTTCCCTTTGGACAAGCTGCCCCCTCCACTTCACCCCCCCTCAATGTGCCTCAGTCAGGAAAAATGTGCTCACCCAGCGCAGCGAGAGATTGAAAGAAAGAAAGAGAGAGGGATAGAGAAGGAGAGATGGAGCTCTGGAGGTAATGACTAATGAAAAACTGGGCCTTATCTAACAGAGAGTCGTTCAGACACGGCCGGGCCAGACGGGACCGTCTGACCAACTCTGGTCCGCTTCTGACTCAACCCAACCCCGACTAGACACCCAGAACTGTTCTGGACTCAGCTGTTGAATAGGAACATCTGTCCTCAGGCCTGGCTGTGATGCTGACTCAATGGTGACCTCAGAAACTGCGGTGCAGTCCATTGCTCAACATCCTGGTTGTCAAAGGACCTACGTTGTAAGCAACTGTTCTTCTTTTTGGACGCTGAAGATGTTTCACCTTTCATCAAAAAGGCTTCTTCAGTTCTGGCCTGATGATGGGGATCCTGGAGCTGTATCTATGGATCACTGGAGGTGGAGCTGTAGTGACTAGTCCAGTTGCTTACAGTCCAGCTCCTTGAACCCAGACTACCATGACTTAGATGAATGAGAATCTTCACAGACATCCTTGTACAGTCTGTTAACATAACATGGACCAGCCTTTGCCCTTTGCCATGTACCCCAGTGAGAGAAGGATGTCTAATTTATGACATGGCATGCAAAGGCAAGCACTTGCATGTTATTAGCAGAATAAATTTAGACACGCAATTAACTCAGAACCTTCAATTAGTCATGCTGTCTTCACAACAGTGACATCTCTATTTCTGTCATATCGTGAGAGCCAAATTATCATAAGGAAAGACAGAGAATGAGAGAGAGAGAGAGAGAGAGAGAGAGAGATGCGCATACCATGTTTGTTTTGTTTATCTCTATGGGAAAAAAACAATTTGTGGGTGGGGATAGTGTAACTGAGCAATGGTGAACCTAATTGCTGATTAAAATAGCCTACTTTTTTCTTAGTGCTCTCTACAGCATAAACACAACATAACATAACCTACTTAGGAAAATCTTGTATCAGAATGATGCAGCAAGGAAATAAACAGGGATGGGTGAAAGAGTACTTCAAGGCAAGAAAAAAAGAGGGGTGGTGGGGGAGCCGCAATGAAAGCTCATCACAGTGTCTTGTTCCACAGAGACGTTTTTGTAGAACAAAACAGACAGCAGTGGCCCACTTATGTTTTC
>CM059288.1:20350216-20592716 GCA_030347295.1 Setipinna tenuifilis | reverse complement strand
TTCCTCTTCTCTGTCTCTCTTTTCAACCCTCTCTTCCTTTTCCTGTCTGGATCTGTCTTCTCTCTCTCATTCTTCCTCATCTCTCTCTCCCTCAGCTTTCAATCTTTGGTGATATATGTGTTAGTGTGTTATATATGGCATGCTGTTAAAACAATGTGGCGTTAACTATGACAATTAATGGTTTCAGAAGACTGCTTTTGGGTTTTTTTTCAGTCATGAGAACCAGCACCCCCTCTATCCTTCTTTACAAACATATACAGCTAGACATACATCTAACCTTTTCTAGATCTTGAGGGGATCCTGGAAAAAACTAGCAGCATTTTATTTTATAGGACATTACTGCATGTTGGAAACATGCTGTCATTACACTTGAACAAATATTTATTTTTCAGTATTTGCCCATCCCCCCTTATCCCACCCACCGCTTGGACACTTTGCAGGTGGCCTGTGGCTATAAACGGACTTTTAAACGGTTTCCTGCCACCTGTGCTCAGAGACCGAACACACTCATGTGATCGCAGACACAAGACACACACACACACACACGCACACACATACAGACAGACACACACACATGCAGGTGTTTAGTATTCCCCAGCCTTAGTCATCAGTCTGGTACACTGAGGATCCTGGGGAGAGAGTCATGTAGGTCTGGGGAGACCAGGGCAGAGAGAGAGAGAGACAGGCAGACAGACAGGCAGGCCGGCAGACAGATAGACAGATAAACAAAGAAAGAGGGCTGGGGTTACCATGGAAACAGTGCAGAGTCATGAGACTTGAGGCCCTGTTGCTTTACAAGACCCACATCATCATCTCTCTCTCTCACACACACACACACACACACTCTCTGTCTCTCCCCTCTTTTCTCTCCCCATCTTTCGCTCTATCATCACAGAATACCTCCAGTCCATGAATATTTTAAGAAGATGGAGAGAACTGTGCCAGCACATCCTCCACTCTTTCATCTCTCAGCACCAAGAGGGATAAATGTAGAGCTCAGAAGAGATGGAGTGTGTGTGTGTGTGTGTGTGTGTGTGTGTGTGTGTGTGTGTGTGTGTGTGTGTGTGTGTGTGTGTGTGTGTGTGGCAGGTGGGGGGTTAGTTGGTTGTTTATACTGTTAAGTGTACCAGGGCAGCAGTGGATCTACAGTATCTGAGTGCTAAGAGAGGTCCTGCATTAGGACTAGAGGGGTCTCCATCCAGCCAGCCAGCCATGTGTACAGCTCACACGTGTGCCCCCGTTTCATACACCTCACCACCAGCATGCCACACACTGGCGCCATACAGCTTAAAGAGGTGGCACCGCATTGGTGAGATGCTATATTCATGGGCTTAGCACCAATGTTTATATACGGTAATCTTTAGGAACTCCTTTGGTGACTGAGGTGTAAGAGTTAAGCTTTCCATAGTAGGTGTGTCTCTTTAGATTTAGACTTTCCAAGTTAGGCTTTGCAAGTTAAGCTTTCTTTTTTTTTTTTTTTTGGCGTGTCACATTTTCATTTTCTTCATGCTATGCTTTTCTTAGCAAATGGATCATTTCCCATGTCCTGTGCATTACAGTATCATCATAACATTGACTACAAAGGGATTGAAATTCCAGTCAGGTGCCAGTCATTCCCTATGTGGAGTCTGTTTTCCCAGAGAAATTCCCAGGAATTCCCTCAGGCATGTCAACGCTTCCCGGCGATTTTTTACACCTGGCTCCAAAGGCCGTGCTCTTCGGTTCCCAGAGTGTGTCCGTGTCCATGTCTGTGTCCGTGTCCGTCTTTGAGGACTCCTGCGCTGTCTGTCGGCACTGTGCTTGATTTAAGGCTGGTCAAGGCCCTTGCTGGAATGCCTGTCTGATCTGGGGTCAGGCCATAGACGGTAAGGGTCCTATAGATGAGAGAGGAGGGACAAAAAAAGGGGGAGCGTGGAGCGTGTAACTCTGTTCAGCCTGACACCCTGGTGTGTTTATTTAGACATGGTGTGCCAGTAAGTTATGAAGCATGCTAGCCTACAGAATGATCTATTCATGCATCATCTCCACATTAGCAATGCTACCCAGCCCATTTCAATGGTAATTCAAGTGGTTGCTCGCTAACATCAAAGATAGGCTATTAGCAGTTAGCCTGGTAAACCAGCCCCTCGTACTTCACTTCATTTTGTACAGAGGGTCTGGCTGTGCTGTAATGAGAAACGTTTTTATTTTCTGGAGGTGTGGACTCTTTTAAAAAGATTGGATCTGCCTTTACCCAAACATTAACAGTTAACATTAGCAGTTACAAAGCTTTTTGGAAACTAACGGACTAACAACTAACACTCACGAACACTCATTCTGTGTGTTGATTTGGCTAGGAAGGATTCTGCCTACAACCAGCCATTTCAACCAGCCATTGTTATTGATGACAACAATAAAAAAAACAAAATAAAACAAAACAAAATAATCAAATGGTGGTTTATCATCAACCATAATTTAACATGGACTTTAGACTGGTAGTACATAGGGTGATCCTTTAATGTAAGTGGTAAACTGTTTCCAAATTTGCAACCTTTGACAGATAGTACAGTTCGTCCAAAGCAGTGTCTGAATGGCACCCTAACCTTAACAGTGAGTGGTAAGCCTATGCTATAGTCACCTCTTTAAGAAGCCTTTCTAGGGCCTTTGAGCACACTGCAGTTTATTAAAAACACATACAAAATCTTTAAGCTGCAGCTTTTTAAGTCAGTCCCCTAAAATGCTAAACTCACCAAAGTGAGCTAATCTGGAGAGTGCTTTGTGTCATTAACTTGATGTAGTTGGCCGAAGTTATTACTTCATGCTAATCGGAGGCCAGTGATGATAATGCTGAGAGGGTAATGTACTGGTAAAAGGATCCTGGTGAGGCTGCCCTTCCCAACACAAACAAAAGTAGGAAACCATTGGTTGAAATGGCCCGAGTGTTGAATGGAAGCTATCCCAGAATATCCTTTGCAGCTGCTTCCTTGGCAACACCTGTTGCCATGCCGTAGTGGTGTAGATGACCCAGTGTGGAGTCGGCATGTCTCACACTCTCTGAATGGACACTGATTCATTTTCTCATTTTATGCACCACACCCTGTCTCTCTGGATGTCTTCCTCTCTCTGTACTGCTGCCCTGCAAATAACTCTACTACAGCGTAGTGTACTAAAGATACTGTAAGAGTGTTGTATACTCAATCTAAGCCTCACAAAAGAAATAGATACGTTTCAAATTAGCCGTCCCTTTTAGTGACCATTCGTCCACTTAAAAATCTGCTCATGCTTTACATTCTAGTCTGGTTTACGATCCTTTTGTGATCATTTTTCCATAGTTCTTCAAACAGTTGTGGATTTATGTGAGTCTGCTGGAGCAGTGTCTATGTCTGTGCACAGACAAGGTGCTGTTGGAAAAGTAAAAATATTATGAATATTTTGAATTTGATCCAGCACTGGGCTGAGAGTGGTTCCTCTCTCGCCTATAGCTGTATGCTCTGTCCTCGGCTTGACATGGGTGAGGGAGGAGATATGGGCCAATGGTCAGTGATTAGTCATAGGTTGGGGATTTTCTGCTCTTTTGTAAGGCCTCCTTTTTTTTGTTTTCTCTCCTTTAATTTTTTGCCTCTAGACCGTGAAAAGAGGAGCTTGGTGTTTCCATGCCAACAGGGGCTAGGGTGGAAATGGATTTCCCCATCTTCTGAACCATCTTTAGAAACTTTGCTGTGTGTGTGTGTGTGTGTATGTGTGTGTGTGTGTGTGTGTGTGTTGGTAAGGGGTAGTCGGCCATGTGTTGTTAAGTAACAGCAATAGAACTCACCTCTGTCTAATCCTGTTAAGAGAGATTTGTGTCATTGTGTCTGTGTTCTTTTCTTCTCCACTTCATCTTACCTTCCCTCTCAGGATCATCTGTCTTGTCCACAGTAGATTTCACCTCCTTTTCAAAAGCTGTCCCTGTCCCTAATATGGACGACCCTCTCCACCCTCTTCTCACTCGTAATTTTGTTTTCCACCTTTTGCCTCCTGAAGAGAAGCATGCGGTATCCATGGGGACAATGCTGTGGTGTATGTGGATTTTCCCTGTTCTGTTGGTGTGTGTCCATGTGTAAAATTCCAAAGGGAGCACACACTTTAAAACAACTGACCCGCCACCAAAACCTTGGTTGTCACTGCTGAAGTTGTTCATGCAGTGCAGATTGAGTCCCCACATAGCCAGGGGGGAACATTCTTCCTTCATTCTTTACAGTGTTGTCACTCTCACACACAAAAGAATGGGTGTTTTATGCTCACACTTTCGCTGTACAATCTTTCAAGAGCTTTGGCCATGAGGAAAATAGATTAAACACGGTTCAAAAGTCCTGTTATATTAGGGACACACTGGGGTACCATTTTCATAGGAGAGCCACCATTAGCAAAACATCTTGAGAAAAGAAATAAAAGATATAAAGCAACTCATGTGACTGTTTTGAATAAGTATACGTGAATGTGAATATCAGTGTGATTCAGGAATGTCCCTGCTGATAAACTACTCTGACTCTGGAATGTTCTTCCCACTTCCTGCCTCTCTGACCCAAAGCAAACACATTGGCTAGGTCATGGCAGACCGCATGCAGACATTTCATGGTTATGGTCATATACTATACTGACTGATCTTGTGACTCAGGTGAAAAAAATATTCCATGGTGAAATTCCTAGGGTAAATTTCCCTACCTCTCACATTTGTTGTATTTATTCAAAGCTTTTTGTGTTGGTGACTGGTGTATTATTTTTATTTTCTGTGTTGAATAATTTCTGCTCTGTTTAGGTCTATAAAAGTCTTCATGTCTTCTTATTACAATGACTTTGGGACATATTAGTGAATTAATACCTGCTTTTAATCCTTATCTTTGTTCGGAAACACTTGTTTTTGTAACCTATGTCATTTTTTAAAATTTCGCTCTTTTTTTTCCATTTAGCTTACTGTCTGTCTTTCTTTCTGTCTTTCTCTCTCTCTCTCTTGCACTCTATCTGTGTCATTTTCTCTCTCTGTCTCTCTCTCCCTTTTCTGAATATGTAATTCAGAAAGCAGTAGGCCAACTCCAACCACAGCTGAAAAAACAGGCCACATCGTTTTGGCAGGGGGACACCAGCCTTGAGCCTTTCCAACAGAGAGACGGAGAGAAAAGGAATTTGTAGTCATGAAAGAGAACATTGTGTCAGATAGCCTACTTTCATCTCTGCTCTCTGAGGGTGCTGAGCTAGCACAGCTAGCTGTCCGAGAGCGTCAGTGGATTTAGCTTTGGGATGCCGCTACGCCTCAGGAAGCATGCTGCTAAATTCGGAGGAGTTAGCAAACTATGCTACTGAAGCACTGTTTGGCTCATTGTGAATAAGACCCTCCGTGACTAAATGACTGTAAATGTAAATGCTTGTATTGGGGAAAAACACCCTTCTTTTCCTACAGTACTGCAAATGTAAGTGCTTGTATTGGGGAAAACATTCTCCTTTTTGCACATTATTGCAAATGTAAACGCTTGTATTGGGGGGAAAACACCCTTTTTTCTACAGTACTGCAAAGGTACTGTAAATGCTTGTATTGTGAATAGCCCCGTCCATGTCTAAATTACTGGCAATTTAAACGCTTGCATTATGAATAAGACTGTCCATGTCTAAATAATTTAAAATCTAAATGTTTTGTCCGTAACACCCTATCCTGCACTGTACAGCAGTTTGTGCTTACACTTGCACTTGTCTCGTTCAAACTCCAATTTTACTGACACCCCAGCCCACCCCACCCATGCAGCCTGCACACTCCAGTATATGCCATCTAGTGTTACTGCTGTCACACAATCAGAGCTGGCTCACGCTGCTGCTGAGACCGAGTGTGGGCTTTTGCTGACCAGATGGGTTTGTGCCGGGAGAGTGAGTCTGGTGTGTGTGTGTGTCTGTGTGTGTGTGTGAGTGAGTGAGAGTGTTTGTGTGTGTGTGTGAGAGAGAGAAATAGTGTGTGTGTGTGTGTGTGTGTGTGTGGTGTGTGTTTGTGTGTGGTGTGTGTTTGTGTGTGTGTATGTGTGTGGTGTGTGTTTGTGTGTGTGTATGTGTATGTGTGAGTTTGTGAGTGTGTGGAGGAATTTGTAAGAAATCGTGCTCCGGAGGGAACTGACCAGCGACTCAGGGGGGGACAGAGAGCAGGCGACACACTGGAGGACCTGCCATCTGTCTCCCAAATCTCAAAGGTCAGGACGACGGAGACTGACGCCATGGGAGAGACTTCAAGGATTCAAGAATAGCTCACTTTTCATTCCTACAGATTCTCACGAAGCCATCTTGTTTGTCAGGAACTAAATCATGTTGATTTGAATTTTTTTTGTGTTCTTTCTGTCTGATGTCAGAAAATACCTCTCATTCCCCCCTTCTGCCATTTTGTATTGCTTCATTCCCCCTGTTGAGAGTAACTGTCACCGTCTCCTTCGCCAGTTCTTGTCTTAATTGCTCACAGGGGTGCTGTGTGGTTGCTGGGAATGTTGCAATCCGGATAAGCGCGACCCACTAAAAAAAATGTTTCCTGCATTACACTGCTAGAAGGACTCTGTTCCAGTCTGTTCCAACATCCACCAGAGACACATGTGGAAAAGGAGCATTGTTTCTTGTACTGTATTGAAAACCGTTTATTGTTTTTTTTTTCTGGGTGGAATCGTGAATGTGAATCTCTTCTGTTGCATTTGACCTTTCACCTCTCTGGCAGTTCAGTGGATTGAACACACAGGCTGCGTGTTGAAGCATAGACACAGATGCTGCACCCCTCCACTTGGCTAGATGAAGCAGTCTGGGGGTGGGGTGTGTGTGTGTGTGTATGTGTGTGTTTGGGGGGGGGGGGGGGGTCGAAAGCAGGAGGGCCTTGCCTGTGGTCAGGGTGCTTGTCTGTAAGTGGTCAGAGCCCAACCATGAGCCAAACTGCGCTGTTCAGGATAACTTGAATCTGAATCTGTGTGTGTGTGTGTGTGTGTGTGTGTTGTTAGTCCATGTGCTAGATCAAATCTTTTAGCTTTGATCACATGTGGATCTGTTCTCTCTTGGTAGGTCTGTACACCATGCTTCAGGAAATACCTCCAGATGTGAGGATAAGTTTACACACTTCTATAATTATCCACTCTCACAGTGGATATCACAGCAGATGTGTGAATGTGATCACTTACAACACCACAGTGTTGCAACTACTTAAAAATAAGAAATCCATTTGGAATGATGTTTTAATAAAAACTTTACTCATTTTGGGATTAAAACTGAAATTTCACCGTACTGCTGTTTTTATTAATGCTATTACATCATGCCTGTTAAACTGGTAATGTTTATGCTTCAAAGCCATATATTGTTTTAGGCAAAATATTACATGGCATTACATTACACTTAGCAAACGCTTTTATTCAAAGCGACTTACAATAGAGTACATAAACAAGCTACAGATATGCAGAGGAAAACAGAGTAAGCAAAGGCGTAACAAAGTTAGTACAGCTAGGGAACATGACAGAGTTGGTGAGTTGAGGTTAGTTTTGTTAGGAAGGGAAATACTCTCAGAAAAGAAGAGTCTTCATGAGCTTCTTAAAGGTAGAGAGGGATGACCCTACTCTTGTAGCAACTGGTAGCTTGTTCCACCATTGTGACAGAGAACAGTTTAAACTGAGTCAAAGGAGCTGAGTTGTAAGCAACTGGACTTCTTTTAGTAGCTTGAAGATGTTTCACCTTTCATCCAAAAGGCTTCTTCATTGTCAGGGCATGATGGTAGGGAACCAGGAGTTAAATCTCTGGATCACTGGGGGTGAGAATCTTAATAGACAGTTTAGACTAAGATTGCCTTGTGTTCGAGAGGGCAAGGCCATACTGTTTGGTTTGTGAGGATCACAACACTCTAGATGGGACATAAGCCTTTATTGTAGCCTTCAGATAAGCAGGGGCAGACTGAAGATTTGTTTTAAGTGCTTTTTGTGTCTCCAAAAGCACTATAATTACAATGTGTTGTTTGTTGTTGTTTTGATGAAATAAACCTGGTTTCATGGAAAGACTTTCCGTGACCTGTTCAGATTTCACAATTGTTTGTTTTTCTTTGCTTTATTTTTAAGTCCTCCAAGGAGTTTTGTCTGCCTGGCAAGTTTTTATCACTGGAGCTCTCTCCTGTCCTTTTAGACCCACTGACTGTTGTTTTCCTGGTCCAGGGAAAGTCACATTGGTTTGATTTTTCCATTTCAGATTATGATCAACTTGCTGTGTTACATAACCTGACCTTTCTGCCACGTCTAAGTCATACTGTTATTGTATCATACATTCCACTCCTTCCTGTCAACCTGTATTGTTATTGTAAATAATACAATGCTTTTGGGCTCCTGAGTTATCACACCAGTGTTAAAGGTTAAAGCTTAAGTTACACCAATGTAAGCATGCTATGTTAGTTACAATGTGTTGACAATGAATATGGGAATGCATTTACTCACATTTTAAGAGTTTCTTGTGAAATATTTCTCTTTCTACCTTATTTTCCCAAGGCTAATAAGCTCCTGATGGGACCTTTGATAAGATAAGATTTCACATGCTGTGATTTTAACAAAATGTTAAGTTGGTGTTTTTCCAGACTGGCAATGGATATCATTTAACATAAAGAACTAGATGGGAGAAATAGATGATACACATTCTAACATTCCAAAGTCTCTCCTAAGGTTGCCTTATACATACATTTTTACTTAACACAGCCACACAACAAAACAAATAAACAAATGCTCCACATCAGAGTGCTGATGATTTCAGAACCTTTTTATTTGAAATGTCAGTGTTCAAGAGAAAATAAACCAGCAAATATAAATATTAGCATATAAAACAAGAGTAACACATAGAGCAGAGAGGGGGATCTAAGGGGGTTTATAAGAAAGATATTACAGCAGGATAATAGAGTTATTACGCCATCAGCAGACACACAAACATATAGAATATTTATATTTCATTTCTTCATATAGACACTGAGAAGCATTCTTGCACATATGCACAACTGGAATCACAAAAGAAACAGAAGGAGATTACGGGAGGGTTAGAAAGGTATTATACACAATGTGGTTTCTGTTTTGTTTTGTTTCGTTTTGTTTCATTTCGTTTTTTTTTTTTGTAGCAAGGTGATGGAGCAAGTGGCGTGAACAGAAAAACAAAAAAAAAATTGAACACAAAAAAATATGCGCATTACAGCTCACGGTTACCTAGACTACATATGTGTCACTCAATTTTTTATTTACTTTTTTGCTCACTTTTTTCTTTAGAGTTAATCTATTATTTACAGGTGTGTCTGTTAGTTGGTCTTCGTGGTGCTATGCAGTACTACATCTCAAACACATATTCTGAAGAGCAAATTTAGACTTTTTTTTTTCTTTACATTTCTTTTTCTCTTTTTTCCTGGAAACCAAACAATCAAAACAGAGAGAGAAAAAAAATCAAATCAAATCAAATGTAAAACACATTCCAGTAGTTGGCCACACCTCGTGGCCTGTGACACTGGAAAGAGGGAGATCTGGTGAAACACTGGGATTGAGGACAGCCTCTCCTGTACAGTGACGAGGCTGCTAGCTATTTACAACCTGGGAAAGCAAAAAAGAAAAAAAACGTAGTCGTCACGATCACCTGGGATTGTGAGAGAGAAAAGGTACGCAAGCGTAGGGGGAAGCGAACAGCAACAGTGCATAGGGAGTGGGACAACAGGAATGGAGCTGGGGTCCAAAGTGAGTGAGGTCTCAGAATTCATACACCCCTCTTCAACCCTCAAAGTGGTATGTCCTTTTTTTTGTTTACAACTGGACGGATCTACAGAATATTGCCTGTGATTTGGTCGGGGCTTCCTCCCCGGACCATACCACTGATCAGGAAGTAAAAGGGGGGTGTTTTGAGAGTGGTAAAGTTACCTCATACATTCATTGAGTGAATTCTCGTCCTCCTTGCACCCCTTTCGATGTACCACTTTAACCAGGTCAACTGTGCCCCTGTCCTCCCTTTTTTCCCTCCCTGACACTCTCCCCTCCCCTCCTCCTCCACACTTTTACAAGCTGCCACTTCACGATGTGGAATAGACAACGAGAGTAAGCTCCATCTTTTTTTTATTTAAACACATTCTTCCCTACACCCCTGCACACAACAAAACTTAGTTCATTCTCAATATCAACAAACAAGCTAGCGTGTTTCTTCGTAAGGAAAAATAATAATTAATAAAAAAAGACTCTTCACTACGGCTGGAGCATAGGGCTCTCTGCATGTGCTAGCTAGCATACCTACTGTAGCTAGGCCACCCACCTCAGGCCTACGTTTAAAAAAGTGCTCCCTACACACTAGCTGGTGGCAATGGTGGGTAACTCGTGACGTTGTCTACTTGAGCGCTTACTATTACTAGGTGATCAATCAATCAATCACTCACACTCGTTCCCAGTTTCAATATCCTCCTTCCCTTCAACAGTGCATCCTCAATTATTTGGCTCTTGATTCAGAAAACAATGCAGCAAGGGAGGGGGAATCTACAGCTGAAGTGAAACGGCCAAAGAAAAATGGCTCAGTCCATGTGGGCGTGGTGTTGTACAGGACAAAATGGCCGCCACCACCACTCCACACACATGGGGCTCATGCTGTACTGATAATGGCTTGAGAGGGAGAGAAAAAACAAAATGACAACAGCAAGCTTGGTATACTTGAGTATAACTATGCATATCAAAAGCAATACACACGGTTCACGTTGGTGCTACAAATGCATTTTTGCCAGACCAGAGTTTGCCAGCCATGAAAAAGATGGCCTTCCCCGTCTGTAACAATGCATAGTTATGACCGTGGGTAACATCTGTGGAAGATTATCGACTCATGCAAATATTGCAGCCGTGGTCTCTACAAGCTACAGGTCAGTCTATCGTGCTAAATTTGTTATCTGTGTGTGTGTGTGTTTTTTAAGGGAGATATCCAATAGTGGTTTAGTGGTAGGCACACAAACAAGCATCTTTCTCAAAACAATCCAAAAAAAATAGGAAACAAAATTCAAACCCTGAAAATTTCTGCAAAATCACTGTAACACTTTGTCTGTGGGAAGAGGCCCAAAATCACAGCACTGGATATTGTGTCTTTTGAAGTTAACAAAAAAGCCCCAAGATATTTTAAAAAATCATTATTGTCATTTTGAATCGCAAATAATCTCCCATTCGTCAATCTTACAATAGAGTGAATCAGAAAAGGACCAACACCACAGCAAAAATCGTGTTATACTTACAGGTCTATATAAGATACAGGACATTTTTGCTCTCCTTCAAGAAAATACACAAGCAAAATCGAAGAATTATTACATAAAAAGAGAGGAACTTGATTTCCAAATCCAATATGAGCTTTCGAATTCCTTTCAAACCTCACTTCATAACACATTCAGTGAGACTTCAGAGACAGTCAAAACATACAAACAAACAAACGAACAAACAAAAAAAAGGAACCTTACAAAAAAAGGAAACAATACTATCCTTCATGGTACATGGATATTACCGGAGTACTTATCGGTTAAAATGGCAATCAGTGAGAGGGTTATAGAAGCCAGCGGAGGAAAACATCAACACGGAGGAACCGAGAGAGAGAGAAATAGAGAGAGAGAGAGAGAGAGAGAGAGGGTGGCAGCCAGGTCACACCTCTTCTCCTCCTCCAACTCTCCTCCCATCCCACCCGTTCTCTTCACCCATCCATCTCTCTCCTTTTTTTACTTTTTACTTCTTCTCCTTCTTGGTGGACTTCTTCTTGCTGGCGGGGGTCTGGGCGGCCTTGGGGGGCTCTGGCTGGGCCGCGGCTCCGGGGTCGGGGGCTACTCCGCCGGCCTGGGCGACCTGGGGTGGGGGCAGGGCCTGCTGGGGGGGCATCATCTGCTGCTGCTGCTGCTGCATCATCTGCTGCTGCTGCTGCTGCTGCTGCTGGGGGTTGGAGGTGAGGGTGGCCGTGCTGCCGGGGATGTAGACGTTCTGGCGGTAGTCGGGCACGTGCTGCAGGGTGAACTGGGGGCTGTAGCGTGTGCTCAGGCCCATGGTGCCGGGGGTCAGCGTGTTGGTCGCCTCACTCACCTCTGAGAGAGAGAGAAATGGAGAGAGAGAGGGAGAGAATGAGAAGAGAGAGTGAAGAGAGAGAGAGCAGGAGAGGGAGAGAAAATGAGGGGGGAGAGGGAGAAAGAGAGAGAGGAAGAGAGGGAGAGACAGAGAGAGAGAGAGGGAGAGAAAGAGGGAGAGAAAGAGAAGAGAGAGAGAAGAGAGAGAGAGAAAGAGAGGGGGAAGAAGAAAGAGAGAGGGAGATTATTATTATGGTTACAACAGTTCCAATTGCTGTTATGAACAATGTCATATAAAATGTAACAAAATGTATGTGAGGACTTAAGGAAAACTAAGGGTGTAATGAAATGAGTAATGAGGGGTATTCGTCCAGCTGAATCCCATCTGGAATGGAAATATGCAAGGGTCACATGTATGTTGAAACAAGGTTATGTAACATGTCTTTCTACATTTTGCAGATGACTGTGTCCACCAATTATTCGTCCTTGTATGTGTGTGTGTGTGTGTGTGTGTGTGTGTGTGTGTGTGTGTGTAGAGAGAGAGCTGTAAACACTGTCTACATGAGAAAAACAGAACGAGAGGGAAGAATACTTAGAGGAATGAAAACACGGAGAGAAAAACAGAGAGAGATACATACAGAGACAGAGAATGATATGTAAATATATAAAGAGAGAGAGAGAAAGAGAGAAGGGAAGAGAGAAAACAACAAAGAAAGAGAGAGACTTTGGCAGAAAATGTCAAGGCAGGCATTTAGGTGGAGAGGCGTATTGTTTTAGTAACGGCCAAGCCAACACCGGCGCCCAGCGTCATTGTTTTAGTTACGGCGATACATGTTTCACTTCGGCAACAGCCGAGTCATGCCGGCCGTCTCGCTTGACCACAACTGCCCACACAAAAACAAACAATGTCCCAGAGTGGGAACGCACTGTGCTGACACACAGGGACACACATTCACGGCGTATCTACACTATGCCAAATGTTTAATCCAGTTTAACCTTTCGAGAGCAATGTGCCCATCGAATAGAGATATTCCTCAGCAGTGAAAAAAAGCTCTGCACATTCTCTTCTTGCTCCGTTTTTCTACTGTTCATTCTTTTCTCTCACAACCCCCCCCCCCCCCCCCCGCCATCCTCCCTGCTTTTCTGTCTCTTTCTCTCATTCTCCCTCTCCTTCTCTCATTCTTCCTCCATCTCCCTCTCCCTCTATCTCTCTCTCAATCTCCCTCTCTCATTCTTCCTCTCTCTCTCCCCACTCTATCTCTTACAATCTCCCCCTCTCTCTCTGGTTCTTGATTATCTCGCGATTCTCTCATTCTTGCTCTCTCCCTCTCTCTCTCTCAATGTCCTTCTTCTTGCTCCCTCTCTCTCTCTATCCCTGCCTTGTTTCTTCCTCTATGGCCCTGTCTGACTCTCCCTCTCCCCTCCTCCCCCTCTCCCTCTCCTCCTCCTCCTCCCCCTCTCTCCATAGTGATGTGGCATAGGTCATGACCGCCCCGCTGTCTCACAGCACACATGGCCCAGTCTAGGAGCCCAGTCTAGGAGCTCTCTGTGCCTCTCCGACGTGGGAGGCGAGGAGGGAAGAGAGGGGGAAATGAGGGAGAGGGAAAAGGGAGAGAGAGGGGGAAGAGGAGGAAGGGAGAGAGAGAGAGTGGAGGCTGGGCTTGTTTTCAATAGGGAGTGGTGGGTGGTGGGGAGAAGCAGGCAGGCGAGGGCCATTACAATGGAAATGATGACTGCAGTTTCTGTCGAACCATGTGAGCATGATTTCCTCAAGACTCTGGAGCTGTTTGTGTGTGTGTGTGCGTGTGTGTGTGTGAGACATTTTTTTCTTTGTGAGTGTGTGATTATAATTATGAGTAAGCGAGAAAGGAAGAGAAATGACAAAAAATGAAAAAGAGAAGGTACATTTTTGGAGGTGTGTGTGTGTGTGTTGGCATATACATGTTGTGTATTTCTCTGTGTGTCTGTATGTCTATTTGTCTGTGTCTTTGTGTGTTCTGTGTGTTGGACTTCCTAATACAATGTGTGTGTGTGTGCGTGTGTGTGTGTGTGGCTCTGATGAGGTCTGAGTATGTGCCACACAGAATATCCTTTAGCACTGGCTCGCATCCATGTCTGTGCTCGAGTCCGTGTCCATGCCCGTGTGTGCCCACGTGTCCTCTGTTTACATGTAAAATAAATGCACGTGTGTGCACGCGAGCATGAGTGTGTGTGTGTGTGTGTGTGTGTGTGTGTGTGTGTGTGTACAGGCCAAACTCTGTGGTGGCCTCCGCAGTGTTATTGGATGAAACACGTACACAGTACAGCAGGACATCAGTCATATGTGACACATCACATCATGGTCAGCTAACGCAGCAGCAGGTGTGTGGACGCAATGACGTAAGCCAGGCCCCTCCAGGCTACCTGGTTATGTAAATGTCCATATGTGTGTGTGTTTCTTTGTGCGTGTGTGTGTTTCTTTGTGCGTGTGTGTGTTTCTGTGTGCGTGTATGCATTTGTGTGTGTGTGTGTGTGTGTCTCTGTGTGCATGTGTGTGTTTGTGTGTGTGCGTGTGTGTGTGTGTGTGTGTGTGTGTGTGTGTGTGTGTGTGTGTGTGTGTGTGTGTATGTGTGTGTATGTGTGTGTGTGTGTTGCCTGGGTGCGTGTGCAAGTAAAGTTTCCTCTGTGTGTCTATATCTACTTGTCTGTGTTTTTGTGTGTTCTGTGTTAGACTTGCTAATGCAGAATGTGTGTGTGTGTGTGCGTGTGTGTGTGTGTGTGTGGTGGCTGGGTGCTTGTGTGTGTTATGCACTTCTCTCTGTGTCTGTGTGTCTTGTGTGTCTGCATCTATTTGTGTCTGTGAGTTCTGTGTTAGACTTGCTAATGCAGTGTGTGTGTATTTGAGTGTGTGTACTTGTGTGTGTGCGTGTGTGTGTGTGGTGGCAGTTTGTGTGTATTTGAGTGTGTGTACTTGTGTGTGTGCATGTGTGTGTGTGTTGTGGCTGGGTGCATTCCTCTGTGTGTCTGCATCTATTAGTCTGTGTGTGTGTGAGTTGTGTGTTGGCCTTGCTAATGCAGTGTCAGTCCTGGGAGTGGCACACTCATTGATGGGCACAGAGGCTGCTTTATCAATCAGTCTGGCTGCAGCTGTCTCGCCCGCAGGGAAGGACAAAGAGAGAGAGAGAGAGAGAGAGAGAGAGAGAGAGAGAGAGAGAGAGAGAGAGAGAGAAAGAGAAAGAGAGACAGAGGAAGATAGATAGAAATGGAGAGGACAAAAAGAGAGAGAGAGAAGGAGGAAGAGATAGAGAGATAGAAATGGAGAGGACAAAAAGAGAGAGAGAGAAGGAGGAAGAGATAGAGAGATAGAAATGGAGAGATAGAGATGGAGTAATGGTGGGGAGAGAACCAAGGGAACCATCATGACTGGAAGGATATCCTCTCATTATTCCCCCAAACAGGAACCACTTGATTATCTGATGGGGGTGGGAGTCAGACCGGAACAGGGAAAAGATAGACAGATGCACAGAGGAGAGAGAGAAAAGGAAAACAGGGAGCCGGTTTCCTCAAGCCTTCTTAATGCTGCATCAATCTTGAGTTTATTTGTGTCTTAAGGTTTTACACATTTCCCGACACGTTCGTAGCTAAGTATAATCTTCTGTACGTCACACATTCGTAAGGGTGGTTTGGACAACTCTTTAGCTTCGACTTTGACACAGTTTGTAGCGAAAACACATATTTTACAGCCTGAAAATGTTGAAAAGTTGCTGTCAAGATAGTTGCACTTACTGCCAAGGAAGATCTGCATATGGTTGCCTTCCCTTTTTTCTTTTATGTCATAGAAAGGGAAAACACATGTTAGAATTGACTTTTTTTTATTTAATTCCTTTTTAAAATTCAAATATATGAGCAACAGTTGTCTACAAATTACATTTTAACTTGTAAATTTGTTTGTTGGTACTAGCTATGATCACATAACTCTTGTCATGCCAAATCTCATACATGCTAAAAACTTTATAATTGACAACAATTAATGCCAGATTATCAATTCCAGATTATCAATTAGTCTGTTAATAGATAGTTGACAGCAACATAGCCTACACGTCTCTAAAGAGTTGGTCTGGAAACCACACTTAGTAAACAACTTTGGGAAGTTATACTTTTAGAGTTGTCATAGAACATTAAATGTGCAGCATTATTGGGAAACTGACCTCAGAACAGTAGGGAGTGATGATTAGAGAAGAGAAGAGCAGAGAATGACAACATAGGAAGAAAATGGCAGACATGAGGAAAGATGATAGGTAAGGAGAGGGAGGTGAAGACAGAGAGAGAGAGAGAGAGAGAGAGAGAGAAAGCGAAAGAGAAACAAATTGGTAAAGGCAAGAAGAAAACAGGAAAGAGAGGATGAGAACCCAAGAGGCGGCGTGAACGTCAGTGCGTGTGTGTGTGGCGGAGTGCAGACATACCGTTGGCGGCGGCCATGAGGGCCTGGAGCTGCTCGGCCTCGGTGGGGGGCTGTGGCCACGGTCCCGTCCCTACCGCCATGTCAGGAGTGGCGGCCGCCCTGCAGGAGAGGAGAAGAAATAAAGAGCAGGAGGTCTCGGTTAGTCAGTTAGTAAGTCCGGCTGCCAGACGACAGCCATTTTGGGCTTCCGCCTCTGCTATACATGAAAGAGACAGTGTGTCATCATCCCATCAGGGGTAAATGGGGTTGGTTTTATGGGAGGGGAAGGAGTCCTGATGTGTGTGTGTGTTTGTGTGTGTGTGGGTCTCCTCTGATCACAACTGTTGTTCTCTGGTTTGGTGGTGGTGAGAATCAGACGGTCTGACGAGCTCTCACTGCCAAAGGGGCCTTGTTGTGGTCAGGGATTGTGTTTATTCACACATGCAGGTGTGTCACACACACACACACACACACACACACACACACACACACACACACACACACACACACACACACACTTCACTTTCATCTAGCTGTGTTGCCGTGAACTTCACCATGCACTTACTCTTGGGGTGCAGTAATGAGCCCAGAAATGGACAGGCAACAGCTGCCTGGAAGTGAGCCGCCACACACACACACACACACACACACATACACACACACATACACACACACAGACACACATACACAGACACACATACACAGACACACACACACACACACACACACACACACACACACACACACACACACACACAC
This sequence comes from Setipinna tenuifilis, assembly GCA_030347295.1. Taxonomy (NCBI): domain Eukaryota; kingdom Metazoa; phylum Chordata; class Actinopteri; order Clupeiformes; family Engraulidae; genus Setipinna; species Setipinna tenuifilis. The sequence continues at coordinate 20,575,506 of CM059288.1, read as the reverse complement.
ACACACACACACTCGTGCACAGACACGCACGCACGCGCACACACACACACACACACACACACACACACACACACACACACACACACACACACAGCAGAGTGTTTCCATCTGGCTAGCATCTTTGTTCAAAGCCTTCCTTAAAACCGTAATTTGCATACGGGAGGAACAAAAGCAAAAGTGCCTCTGCTCTGTTTTCCATTAGAAATACTTCATTAAGCCAAACCCGCAACTTCCCCTCGCAGACACTCTTGTGACGAGAGGACAAACAATCATTACCAGCGCCAATTTGCCCGCTTACCAACAGAAAAACAATGCTGGTCCATCTTCCCATTGTGGGAGTCATTCAGATAACAAGGCTTCCCACTTCTGAGTGATAGTGTGACTAAGTTGTGTGACTACATGTGCCCAGAAATGATGTGTATTATATCTGAAAACTCGGTGCAGTATGTGTGTAAAATGAAGCTATTGTCCATGTTAAAATCATGAGTCACCAATCACAAACAGCAATTTCACTGCATGTTCTGCTCTACCCAGTATGTCTATGCATGTGACAACAAACCATCCTTGTATCCTTGTATCCTTCTATCCTTGTATCCTTGAGTCACTGACTTTGCAGTGTGGTAGTTGTTGCAATCTGTCCTATGCCATTAGCAGCAAAGCACTAAATGTCCTACCAGTGGCTACTGCAACAGCAGCTGCCTCCCTCTGACCAGGCAATCAACGGCACAGCTTGTGTTTCTGCTGGAGGTTGAGCTGGATTTGACCCGTGGTTAGTTAGCGCCCAGCTCATAAAGTCCGGAACCCCCACTGCTACGGGGGCCGCTGACCCCCTCGGGGGCCCTGCCTCGCCTCTCTCTCTCTCTTCGAGCACAGGGGCCACTCTGTGTGTTATGCCCACCAGTCAAGGCTCTGGTCAGGGCCCACAAGGGGTTAAAAGGATGCCCCCCGGCCCCTGGTCTCTCGTGAGGGCCATGACTCAGGGTCCCGCTTCCTGACTTATACGAGGGCGGGGAGGGGGGGGGTGCAGGGGCCATAAAAGAAACAGGCAGAAGTGCTACTCCCCTTTGGTCTCCTTTGGAGACAGCGTGGAGACAATTAACTCCCAACGCGACGGTGGGGAGACATCTGCATGGCGTACGGAGGCTTAATGGAGGAAGAGGAAGAAGGGATGTGGGGTGGGGTGGGGTGGAGGGTGGCTGTGGTGCATGAGAAAATAGAAATCTGCGCAAAGGAAAAAAAAGGAGAACGAAAGAAAAAAGAAAAGAAAAAACAAAGTGAGAAAAACATGTTTGAAAAGAAATGAAATGTGGGGAGCAGGAAAAAGGAGGCCTGCCAAATCACAGCCTGTGCCAGGCTTTTGATGGAGGGATCACAAAAAAAACAGAAGAGGAGAAAGAAACAAAGCAGACGAAAGAAAGAAAGAAAGAAAGAAAGATGATGGAAGTCAACAGGGCCCTGATCAGAACCAGAGTGGGAGCTGGAGGCAGAGAGGGGAATTTGATTTCATTTATTTATTCATAAGGGTCACATTATTCACATTAATAACCATTACTGTAAATGTGCCAATGTTAGCCAGCAGGCTTATTTTCAGCTGAAGTCCTTGATATGGCATTATGTTTGAATAACTGACCAGAACTTTTAAAAGCCAGTAGAATAAAATGAAAGAATTAAAATGAGACACAACATAAAGCCAAACATCAAAGAGTCAACAAGAACACTAAACACTAGTGATATGGACACCATTGTGACCAGAGCTTAAATTGGACCAGAGCCCTCTTGACCTCAGCCCTCTCCCTCTTCAAATTGGCAATACAGCCAATCTCGCTGTAGCTGTCTCTGCTACAGTATTTATAGTAATACAATAGAGGGAGATATTGACCACTGTGAGTAAATAAGGGCTCCCCCTCCTAACAACGGCCAATTTAACCACTGTTTGTGACTAGACACCAACCACCATACAAAGATGGAGGCAGAGAAGGAGACAGAGGGAGGGATAGACGGAGGTGGAGACAGAGACAGAGGTGGAGAGAGGGACAGACGTAAGCTGTGACTGTCTGTGGGCCCTATATTGAGCTCACACCCACCTCACAAATCTCACCTTGTCTCCTGCGGCCCCTGCCTCACCCCACACTAGCCCTGCCCCCCTTCTACTGCCCTAGTGTAAGTCACCCCAGACTAGCCCTGCCTCTTAGTGCCCTAGTGGGAGTCACATAGTTTACCAAACACCCACCCAAGCCACTGTGATATTCCACTCCACGGTTTGAGCAATAACTTGGTCATCACCATGTCTGAACATACAGACACAGACAGACAGACAGACAGACAGACAGACAGACAGACAGACAGACACACACACACACACACGCACGCACACACGCACGCACACACTGGTCAGTCCTCAGTGACTCCAATGTTCTGCCTAGCTAAGTATTTCCAAACTGTGCTGGCATAGATAAGACGGCTCGTTTCACACTAATTTGGTCCACTTTGTATCTGAGGTTTTTTTTTTTTTTTTCTTCTCTTCCAAGACGCCCTCCCTTCCTTTGGTGGAGATTATCACATCCTGTGGTTGAGATAATCACTTCCTCTGGTCACTGTGAGAGACAAGGGGAATCCTGCAACTGCACCACTAGCCACCCATAATGGAGGACATGAGGCTACATGAACCCTGCTAAATGGCTTAGCACACGTTATAAACATAACATAACATAATAAACAACCTGGATTTGTTATTTTAAAAGCCTCAATGACAAATAGTGTTTAGATGTGTGTCAGGTCACTTACATAATGCGGCATTTTTCTTCTTTTCCCATAAAAAGCCCCCCCCCATCCTCTAGCCACATTACTCACCAAAACAAACACATACTGGGAAACACAATCACACAATACACCTACTCACTAGTCTACAAAGCCTTACGTTCTACAGGAAAAATCGCAGCCGGAAACAAAAAGTGGCTGCCTACACACTTCACACTCTAGAAGGGGAATCCAAAGGGAGGCTACTGTCTGCCAGGGAGATTTATAGCTGGTGGACGACAGAAGCACATTAAAATGGCCTCTACACTACTACACCACTCCTATACCTTATCTTCCTGGGTGGCGTCCATCTTGGGCATGATGAGTAACTGTAACTGGAATGCAGAGTAATAGCATCTTGAGTCCACACACCGTCTTACACACTTCTAAGCCAGTGGACATGAATAAACTACGTTCTCCATAAACCCCTTTCAAAATAGTTTCTTCTTTTGGACGCTCAACCTAAACAGTGTGGACCATATGTTGCACAGCCTAAACTGATGGAAACAAATGAACTACATTCTCCGTAAACGTTTCAAAATAGTTTCTTTTTTAGACACCCAACTTATTCAGAATGGAGGAGGATGTTACACTGTTACACATTCTGAACTAATGAAAACAAATTCACCACAGCCTTTTTCCTGGACACCCAACTTGTGCAGTGTGGAAAAGCACGTTACATAACTATAATTGATGGAAACAAATGAACTCGCTTCTCTATAACCTTCCTTTCTGGACACCCCCATTTATTATGCAGCGTGGACAGGAATGTTAAAACCCAATAAAATAGATCTGATTTGATCCAAATGGCCCATCCAAAGGCAAAAGAGCCCTGAGCTCTCTCTATGTGGAATGTGTTGTGCAATGTCTGTTATGGAAACAGTTGCGGCACTGGTGCCGGCACCAGCTGGCATGGAGAGATAGTCACCCCAAACGTCAGCCGAGAGACGCCACCCTTTCCCTTCTTCGAATCTCGACTCGACTCCCCAAGTCTGGCGACAGACTTAACCCCTGGGGTGTGTAAATGGCTACTACTGGTCAACTTACAGAAGACCCAATCCCTAGAGCGAGGTTTTTTTTGGTGTTGTTGTTTTTATCTGTTGTTGTCTGCATTAGAACAAAAAAAAAGACTGAGGCCAAAATGCTGCTGGACTAAATGAACAGATTTTCAGTCGGCCTGTCTTGCCAGAATCTGTTCCTAGCAGCTGCTGCGAGGACTAAGGGGAGGGAGAGACATGTCATAGAGTGAGCGGCGGCCATTTTGTTTCATAACAAACAACCCAAGAGCGGAGAGCAGAGCTGCTCCTTTTATTTCATTATGAAACTTTGTTTTTTTTTTTTTTGTTTCTCCTTCTCTCTCACATTCTGGTTTTATTCTCTCTCTGTCTCTCTCTCTCTCTCTCTCTCTCTCTGTTTCCCTTCTTCTGTGGGCCTTGAACTGAAACAGTTTGTTTAGATTTAGCTGCGGCCTTCCAACAGACCTTGAGGCACAGCACTGTTGTGTGTTTCTTTTTTCGCCTGGCCATCCAAAGGTAGAGGAATGTAGAGAGCGCGAGAGTTGAAAAGAAACAGACAGAAAACAAATGTGTGTGCGTGTGTGTGTGTGTGTTTGTGTGTGTGTGTGTGTGTGTGTGTGTGTGTGTGTGGGTATACAAACGCTTGCACTGTCATAATATAATGTCTACACCCTGTGTCGCAAGTGATGCTATCAGTGTTAAGAATACAGAAAGTGGTGAAACAGAGGACGGGAGAGAGAAACACATAGAGAGAGAGAGAGAGAGACATAGAGAGAGAGAGAGAGAGAGAGAGAGAGATAGAGAGAGAGAGAGAGAGAGATTGAGAAACAAAAGAAGGATGAGTGTGGAAGAGCCCTCTGGCAGTGCAATTTATATCTGCTGCTGCCCCCCCCCCCACCCTCCCCTGCTGTGTGGAGAAGGGCCGACGCACAAACAGCAGGGGGGCCTGTACCATGTGTCATGCATACATCCACACAAGGCAGTGCCACAAACCACACGATACGCCTCACAACCCCCCCCCCCCCCCCCCCCCCCCCCCCACACACACACACACACACACACACACACACACACACACACCCTTCATCCCCACCTCATCCCCTCACTGAGTGCTGCTCCCGGTCTATTTTCAGCAGAGTATTAAGTGCAGGTCATGTCTCTCTTTGTGTAAGTTGTACATTTTTGAGCTTCAGTGTTGTTGTGGAAAACTACACATTGTCATGGTAAAACCCTAGGTGTACACGTGAGTGAGGATAGGATTGTATGTCATAGGAAGATGGATTGTTATTATTGGAATAATCTGGCCACAGAAACTTTTACAGATGTGTTTGTAAAAACTGAGTTTCATTTTGTTTATTGTTTACTGACCATCACCTGAATTAAGTCCAACCCCTTACCTTTACTTTAATAAGACACAGTTTTAACAGACGGATTCGTTATAGTCTCAGCATGTGTAGATGTGTAGTCTACAGGGCCATCTATGGAACTATCCAAATAGTGGTGTAACTGAAAGATGCATAGAACAGAAGACAAAAGAGTTCTATGACAAAAGACAAAAGAGGACAAAAACAAAGACACTCACCCACTGGGTCCAGGCCTCTGGTTCTGATTGAAGCGCCAGTCGGCGTTAGGAGGCTTTTGCTGAAACGAGAAAAAGAGGGAGAGAACACAGTGAGTGTGAGTGTTTGTGAGTGTGTGTGCATTTCCAGTACCCTTAAAAAGGGTTTTTCAGTTCTCTTTTTGTCCCATCCAGGCTTCTGTCCAAGTGGGCCCAGCTGTGCTGTAATGGAGGATACAGGAAGGAAGGGGTTAAGATAGCTTAGCGGCATGCAGGCATCCTCTCTCGGCTCCGGTGGCCATTTTCTTTCTCTTTTTTTTTTGTTCTTCCCGTAATCCACCGAGCATGAAATCTCTGTGAGGTACAGAGGCCGACTTTTTTTTTTTTGTAATGGCGACGACAGGAAAGGAATATCAGGCAAATCTAAATGTGATTATCTGTTTGAGGGAGAGGGAAAGGGGAGTTGTGTTTGTGTCCAGGCATACAGAAAGTATGCCTTTCTATATGACTGTATGAACAACTGACATACTTCACAGAAGCGAAAGAAAAACAGAAGAAGATGGAAAAAAACAAGAACACAAAGGAACCATGTAGAACATGGAACGTTCCAAGAGCAACTTCAGAGAAACAAACCAACTACAGTCAGTCTGTTCTCTCTCTCTTTCTTTTCTCTTCTCCTCTCTCTCTCTCTCTCTCTCTCCCCACATCACCCATATATAAAAAGCACACAAACATCCTTTCTGTGGCACCTAACCCCGTGATGTTAAACCGATAAGGCAGATGCGGCATTTGAGGCACACCAGATGAGCGCGGGTCAAGCGTCCTGGGCTCTGCCCGGCAAGCGCACAATCACCGATTGTTTCCCACTTGACACGACAAAAAAATGACCGGCGGCACTAATTGAAAGGCCGTGTAATACAGCATTCATGAACAAAGACAGGATTGTGTTTGCCCACTCTACTTGTATAAAACGGATAAAAAATAAATGAAAAAAACTATTAAATTATTAAGATGGAGTTTGACGTTCATTTGTCACTAAGCAGTTTACATGAATGGGAGGAATGTGTAAAAGGGGGGAGAAGTGGTGAATCTTAAGGATGGATTGGAAGGTCTTTCTCTCTCTCTCTCTCTCTCTCTCTCTCCCCCTCTCTCTCTCTCTCTCTCTCTCTGGTCCTTTCTTTCTTGGCTGTGCTGTGAGGTCCTGAATGGACTCTTGGCTGTGCGCCAGGTCTGCATCCTAATCGCGGGAACTGCTCCCTTGAGAGTGTGTGTGTGTGTGTGTGTGTGTGTGTGTGTGTGTGTGTGTGTGTGTTTGTGTGTGTTTGTGTGTGTGTGTTTGGAAGGGTGCAGCCAACTGCAATGGGCCAGCTGAATTATTGAAAGGGGCTTTGCTATCAGCGACAAACATCGCAACTCAAACCACATCTAACATACTCCAACAGAGTTAAATACATGCAGTTAACCGAGTCTCAGTGCAATTCACATATAATCAAACTGTAAGAGAGGCAGAAACACTGGGCCTATTGACTCAGGGCATTCCCTATTTCGAACATTCCCATTACAGCAGCGTACAAGAGCGACTAAACCTGCTATTATGCTCTCTCTGATGCCAACACACAAACAGTGCCAAATCACAGATGTAGGCACAGGCAGGCTTTGCACAAACCAATTCCTCCAACACAGCGCATGTAAGTAACAAAATCCAAAAACTTGAACCAGAACGCTGTATACGTCAAACTCAAATGCATCACTTTTAACACCGTCATCTTACATTTCCTGTCATCCTTAAAAACTAACTAAACCTTAAAACTACTGGTTGCTCTTTCCTTTGGGCTGGCAGTGACACCACGGCAAAGACCTAAAGAGCTTATTTGGATAGTACAACAGATCTAGAAACATCCGCATATATACAGATGAAGAGACTATTAACAAACCATCTTTTGACACTCTCTTGTGTCTGTGTTAAGGTTAGGTTAGGTTAGGAGTTGGGTTCAGTTAAGATTGACTAGTCAGTAAATAGTAAACAAAATGAAACAGTTTTTTTTAAACAAACCATCTATAAGATCTGTATGGGTGGACTATAAACATGAAGTGTTTTTTTTTTTCTTTTTTTCCTTCTTGTGCGGCGAAAGCTGTCCTCTGACATGGAGGCGATGTGTTTACTGGGGCTGGTCGACCGAGGTCACATCCGCTAGCAGGAATGTCAGGTTATAAACAGCAACGTCTGAAAACAACCCCTCGTTTTCAATGCTGTCATGCTAATGGTTTTCTGTCTCTCGCTCTCTCTCTCGCTTTCTTCGTGATCACACCGAGTACAAACAAAATGTCGGCGAGGAACCAGGAAGAGAGTGGCTTTTTGTGGGAAGGTGGTGTGCTGCTAATGACACATCTCTTACCCTGACGGAAACCAGAGGGGGAATTTTTCTTTTAAGACTTCCACGTGACTCACTGCTTCTTCACTCACTCTCTCGCTCACTCACTCCCTCCCTCCCTCCCTCCCTCATCTCTTTCTATAGCTGGGGGTAGGTAGGGAGAGGAAGATTGAAGACAGTGGGACGGAGGGATAGAGGAAGGGAGGAAGAAAACACTCCATCGCTACGTTCTAGGGGCCCAACATTCCATCCCTGTGAGTGAGCCAGTGAGCAAGAGTGCGCACTCACAAGGTCACACTCAAGGTCAATGCAGTTTCCAACAGCAACACACATGTCTGTGCTGTGTGTGTGTGCGCTCACGTGTATGTGTGCGTGTCTTTGTGGTGAGTGATGTGAGGATGAGATGGGGGGTGTGTGTGAGAGAAAGCGTGAGAGTGTGTGAGTATGCAAACACATGTTCGACGTTCCACATGAGCGGCTCGACACAGGGATTTCTCTCTCTGCTCCCTCTGACGCAGCCTCTCATGAAACAAGAGGAATGGGCAGCCCCCCTGGCCTCTGATGCAAAACGGGCATGCAAACAGCGGTCTGGTAGGGGCTGAGCGTCGCCGGAGAGGTCAACTGTCGTAAAAAGGGCCGACGGCTTTGCACGTGTGCCGTGTCCCCTTTCACACACAAAACGAAACCATGACGCACAAAACACGCTTCTCAAACGAAGCATAATGTTTACCCCTAAAGAAGGAAATAAATCTGTTTGTTATGTCCTCCAAAATGAAATAGCATTTTTATCAGCTATAGTCAGTAAAAAATTTGATTGTATTGAATTTAATTTGATTAAATATGAAAAGGAAAGATGTGTTAATGGTTCACTATTCCTTACCGAAAACACAACCAGGGCAAATGTATCATGATGTGTCTGGGACTCACTGCTGTGACCCTAATGGCTCTGTGTTGTTTATTGGCTAGAGTAAACAAAACAGCCGAGGAAGATTAGAGTCACATGGAAATCTGACTTCCAGGTAACTCTGAGCGCTACTAGCAGAGAAGAGAAGGACCAGACAGTAATCCACAATGGGACACATCTGGCCTCCATCTCGCACGCCCTCGCATTTACACACACACACACATTAACACACACAGTCTCTCTCTCTCTCTCTCTCTCTCTCTCTCTCTCTTTCTCTCTCTCTCTCTCACACACACACACACACACACAAACTCATGCACACAACCACACTCAGAAGCACACACACGCATATGTGTGTCTCTGTGCCACATCACACATTTTGCTTGAGAAAAATCGATTGCGAGTTAACCCATCGAGTGCTGTTGTTCCTGCTGCTGTTGCTGTGGCTGCTGCTGCTGAGGAGGAGTTGAGGCTGCTTGCTGGTCATGAATGGGGGAGAAACAGGACACCCCCAGCCGGCCTCCCGCCAAAACAGCACAGGAAGGGGGCGACCGGCGGGGTGGGGGGGTGGGGGGTTGACTCACATCTGCACACGAGCCAGAGCCCACCACTCTAGATCCCGAGCCAGATCCTGAACCAGAGCCAGAGCCCGCGCAAATGACCAGCAACACACACCACACACACACACCCTGAATACTAAAGAAGGATCCGCCTCAATCACCGTGTTCCGGCAAAGAAGGAAGTCACTGTTACCTAATGTTGTTTTTCCCATTGTGTGTGTGTGTGTGTGTGTATGTGTGTGTGTGTGTGTGTGTGTCCAGCTGAGAAACACAATCTCTTCTCCCTTCAATCCTCCCCCCCCTCTCTCTCTTTCTTTTTTTGTTTCCTCTTTACTGTCCATTCAAAGATGAGCGAATGACACGCAATGCGACCTTTGTTTGACAACACACACCACTGGAAACAAAAGCGAGGCCAGATTGCTTCCCTAATCGTCACAAAGATCCGTGTCCACACATATCGGAGTCTGTACTCCAAACTAATAACACAGGAAAAGCAGAACAGCTTAGCTATGTTATTTCCCATTCAAACGCTGTTACGATCATCAAAACACAAAATGTAGGACACACAAGGAAGCTTAGAGATAGATTGTGTTCAAGAGGACAGTTTTGTCTAAACTAATCTGCCACAAACTTACTTCAAGACAATGCTGACCCTGAACTCCACGACACTCAAACTTTGCTATTGGACAGTGGAAGAAGAACAAAACAAAAATGGCTGACAAGGAATTTACAGTCCTGTCTCCCAGCTGAGAGAGAATCTTTTATGTCTAAAAAAATCACCACTGCCAGCAATTTCTGAAGCTAGAATGAAACATGGAAGTGTTTGTGTGTGTGTATGTGATTGAGTGTACGTGTGTGTGTGTGAGAGAGAGTGTGTGTGTGGGGAGATTCCAGCATTGCAGGAATCACAGTCCCCTTTTCCTGCTCTTGAGATGGTGGAAGAGGAAGAGAGGCGGAGAAGCACAGGAAAGGACAGACTGAGGGAAACAGGACGAAAAGAAGCTGACGTAGTAACAAAATAAATCTACACCATACGCTGCCCAGGATACCCTGTGGAGAACGCCGCAGTCTGCCAGGAACAAGTCATGGCTTAGCATCTCTACCTCCGTCTCCCTCCCTCCCTCCTTTCCTCCCTCCCTTTCTTTCTGTCTCTGTCTGTCACTCTCTATCTCTCTCTCTAATTCTCTCCCTACTTGCTTCTGTGTCTGTTTTTTTTCTCTTCTCTGGCTCTGTCCTGTAGGTCTTGCGTCCAAATGGAGGCTAGTCCGTCTGTCGACATATCTATTCATGTGCTTTGCCTTCTTATCCTTTTCTCTCTCTCTTTCTCCCTCTCAGCACACAACACTACCACCCTACCCCAGCCCAGCCCAGCCCAGCCCAGTGGAGCCTACACCCTTCCCCCTTCCCCCAGAAGCACGCGCCACACAGACTTGGACAGATGGCACAGACTGACCCAGGGGATGCACTGACTCCCACAGGGCAAATAGAGGGATATGGAAAAAAACAGACAGAGATAGATGATGAAAAGAAAAAAGGAGAGAGAGAGACAGAGAGAGAGACAGAGAGAGAGAGACAGGAAGAGAGAGAGAGAATGACAGACAGAGACAGACTGAGAAAGAGGACAGGGAAATATCTATCCTCTGTGTCCCTTAACATCTCAGCTGTAATGGAAATCCAGATTGTCCAGATTGGCTCTCATGGGCCTGAGAAAGGCTCTGTGTCGGGCCAAACAGCTGGGCTTCGGCCGGAGCCCTAAATAACTGCAGCAGGAAGTCCACCACCTCAAACAGCACCCTGGGGGGCACCTCACGGCCCATGCAATAATACCACCTAGCACAGGGGAACTGGCAATGACACACACACACACACACACACACACATGCGTGCACACATACACACACACACACACACAAGCAGACACACACTCTTTCTCTCCATCTCCCCTCCTCTCTCTCACACACGTTTGGGCAATCTGTCATACAGGGGGAGAATCACACAGATGTGTCTCGTCCATTTTGAGGTTACCACGTGACTCAGAGGTATGGAAGCAATCGGCCTGGCCCTGGCCTAAGGCCCACCACACCAGGAAGCTGGAGGTCACGGGGTGACCCCTGGAATCCTGTTATTCAGCCACCGCTTTCCTCCTCAGCTCACTTCCCTCCTCTCTGTCCTCTCTCTCTGTTCATCCTTCCCTTCTCTTCACCACTCCACCCCCACCCTGACCGCCATCCCAACCCCCACCCCCTTCCTTTCTTCCTCTTCCAACATCATAGCTAATATCTGTGCTTCTTTGTGTCTGTCTTCTTCCTCTCTCTCTCTCTCTCTCTCCCCCCCCCCTTTCAATCAATGCCATCTGCCCTCTAGTTTCTTCCAGTGAATCACACCCCCCACTTCACATCCTTCCAATTTCCTAATGGCTCTCCTGCTGTCCCAACCTTCACCTTAGTTAGTCATAATTCCTGTTCTTTCTCTTACAAAACTGGGCCCCACCCTCTGTTTATAGTGTTCCACTACTCGCTTGCTGACATAGTTTTTGTTTCTGGACATGGCGTCCAGGCACCACTTTATACGGAAATAAACATTTCTGAGGTGTTTGACTTGAGACTACCACATGACACACTTTCAGCTGGCTCCAGGAGGAAGCCTTCTATGAGCAAAAGAAGGGTGAGAGAGAGATGGAGAAAGAGATAATGGAGAGAGAAAACATGTGAGAAAATAGCCTGTGGTGTTGTAAGCTCTCAGAATCCTCCTTTGATGTGCTGTAAACGGAGAGGGAAACCCATGAAAAATTACACATCATAAAAATTCAGTCCTCCATCCCGCATGTACTCCACAGTGTGACTGAAAACCTGAAGGAAGAACACAACGAACGGCAAGAGCTTTCGATGATGCCACCTCAATAAGGCTGACATGCGCAAAGAGAGAAACCTCTCACCTCATTGGATGAGTTTGTTAAGTGTTTCCGTGTTAGGGTCATGTTGAGCGTGTTATTGTGGCTCAGCATGGGTGTCTTGACGAACACAAAGTCACTCCGCACGGAGTTGGACAGGGTGGAGTAGCAGGGCCGGTAGGTGCGGGTGTAAGGCTCCTGGGGGCCCCCCACCACCTCCATGTACCTGATGGGCCCGTCCGTGTTGAGCTGGAGGTGCAGGTCCTTGTGGGAGCGCTGGTGGTAGTTGTGCCTGGAGCGGAAGCCCTTTCGGGAGGAGGAGTAGCAGCAGTCGTAGTCGGAGCGGTTCCTCACGCACCACACCAGCAGCACCAGCATGGTGATGAGGAAGACGCCCGACACGGCGGCCAGGGCCGCGATGAGATACAGCGTGGAGTTGGTCATCCAGTCGGGCCGGGCGTTGGACATTTTACGCGTGTCCGAGCCCGCCCCGTCGACGCCCTGCTCCTCGACGCTGACCGTCACGGGGACGCTCGAGGACAGCTGCGGCTCGCCGGTGTCCTTCACCACCACGACAAAACTGTAGGTGGCGCTGACCACCTCCTTGTCGTCCTCCGCCAGACGCCGCACGGTGCGCAGCTGACCCGAGTGCGGGTCGATGCGGAACAGCGCCGAGTCTGGGCTGGGCGGGATGCTGTAGGACAGCCAGGCGTTGTAGCCGCTGTCTGGGTCCACGGCCACGATCTTGCCCACCAAGTGGTTGGCGGGGGCGGACGCAGGGATGGTGAGCTGCATGCCCTCCTCGGCGTCGTAGAAGGGGTAGCGGATGACGGGCGGGTTGTCGTTCTGGTCGACGACGAAGACGTGGACGGTGACGTTGGAGGTCAGCGGAGGCGTACCGGCATCGCGGACCTGGACGTGGATCTTGAAGGCGTTCATCAGCTCGTAGTCCAGCGAGCGCATGCTGAAGATGTTCCCGTTGTCCTGGTTGATGTACGCGTATGAAGCCACCGACGTGCCATGGACCTGCGACTCGAGGATGGTGTAGGACAGGCGGGCGTTTTCTCCTGAGTCCGGGTCGGACGCTGAGACGGTGACGATGGGCGTTCCCGGGGCGTTGTTCTCTGTGATGTCCACCGAGTAGGAGGGCTGGGAGAACGTCGGAGCGTTGTCGTTCACGTCTGACAAAGACACCATGAAGGCCTTCTGGGAGGAGAGCGGTGGGGTGCCTGCATCTGTTGCCGTGACAACCACCTGGTACTCCGACACCGTCTCTCTGTCCAGGTGACTGTCAGTGACCAGTTTGTAGTGCTCACCAAAGACGGCCATGAGTTTAAATGGCAGGCCGGATGCCACTTTTAATGTCACCTGGCCATTTTTACCAGAGTCTAAGTCTTTAGCGCTAATTAGTGCAATAACTGTGCCTAGCTCAGCATTCTCTTTGATTGGACTGTTTAGAGAAGTTAATGTCACCTCCGGAGTGTTGTCATTTACGTCAATAATCTCGATTTTGACGTTACAGGAACCATCCATGGCAGGGTTGCCACTATCTCTCGCCTGGATGGTGACGTCATACATATCCGACATTTCATAGTCAATATCCCCAGTGACAAGAAGTTCACCTGTTTTAGAATCCACCCTGAAAAGTTTCATTATTCTGTCCGGTGTATATTTACTAAAATGATATGAGATCTGCCCATTTAACCCACTGTCAATGTCACTCGCGTTTAACTGTGTTACTAAGGTTCCAGGAGGAGAATTCTCCAATAACTGAACTCTAATAACTGGCTGGTCAAATACCGGAGCGTTGTCATTCACGTCCAGAATTTTAATGAGCACGAGTGTGGTCCCGGATTTCTCCGGTTGTCCCCCGTCTACCGCCGTGAGCAACAGACGGAACCCAGCTTGAGTTTCCCTGTCAAGCGCTTTCTCCAGCACCAACTCAGGGAATTTAGTCCCGTCGCTTTTCGTTTCGACAATCAGTGCGAAAAAGTCATTGGAAGCGAGTTGATATGTCCGTAGGGAGTTGATACCCACATCGGGATCATGAGCACTTTCCAGTCTAAATCTGGTGCCCGGTGCGGCCGCCTCCGAAATCTCCAGCGTTGTATTCTGTGCGGGGAACTGCGGCGCATTGTCATTTGCGTCAGAAATTTCCACTAAAACGCGGTGTATTTCTAACGGGTTGTCAAGAATGATTTGAAGAGTCAAAGAACATTTTGAACTTAATCCACACATTACTTCCCTATCGATTATTTCTTTAATCACCAAGGCTCCGTTGCCCGGGTTTATCTCAAAGTAATGGGCTGATGAGTCCGACATGATGCGGAGATTTCTCTCTTTAATCCTTTGGGCGTTGAGTCCCAAATCTTTTGCGATGCTCCCGACCACGGACCCAGGTGGTACCTCCTCAGCAACCGAGTAGTTGAGCTCCGCGACAGCCCGAGAGAGGCACGCCAGCAAAAGAGAGAGCCAGAGCACGGGCCATTCCGACGACCGTCTCCACATTCTCTCCATTGTGAGCCCGTAGATCCAGGGAAAGAAAAGTAAAAAGTTGTAACTTTATCGTAACGAATCCATTGTGTCGTTAAAGTAAGTCTACCATATCGTCCGGGCTGGTATCCGTTTCAAAAAAAGCAGACGGTAGTTTTTAAAAATATTCATAATGTCAAGAAGTTAAAGTCGAATTAAAAACGGGAAAACAAAAAGTCCATCCAGCCATCTCCCTAAACTCCGAGTGCAGCCCCTGCGCCTCTCCGCTCTACAAAGGGGCGGGGACAGCACTACAAAGACGAACTCCCCATTGGCCAGTGGACGGGCTGCGCGTTCACAATGCAAAACTTCTAGAACTCTGGGAGAGCGCAGAGTATCTCTCTCTCTCTCTCTCCATTCGCTTTTCTGTGTCCATCGACATATGACAAATGAATTACTCTTCAGGTCAACGTGAAGAATCAGTCCTCTGTAAGTGGGCAGGTAACATTCCGTGGAACGGTTAGAATAGGACAGAAAAACTGACTTAACATTTAACGTTATCAGTTAAAAAGCGAGTTTCTGTTGAGCCTTGGCAACGTACATGTTTTTTAGATTTTGGTAACATTTGTGTTAATAGAACAAAGACTGGACAATGTGTTTTTAATCTCTGAACAAGACCAGAAGAGGCACGGCAAGAAAGTATAGAGGAACGCGAATTCCATTCATTTGTTTTCATAAATCCTACCACAAGACGGCGATGTTGCGAAATGTATTCCTGAAAAATCAGTATGCGTAGAGAATCCTAGGAATACCAGATTTTAGGGGGTGCGCTGTGCAAAGCAATTGTGAGTGAAACCAATATCAGAACGTGGGTCTACAAATGACTGTACAACCAAAACCACCAAAATATAACCAAAAAGAAAGAATAATAATTTCAAGAAATGCCAAAAAACTCCCCTCCGCCTGTATGTGTGTGTGTGTGTGTGTGTGTGTGTGTGTGTGTGTGTGTGTGTGTGTGTGTGTGTGTGTGCTTGAGAGAGTGTGTGAGAGAGAGGGGGGCGGGGTGTGTGAGTTGAATAGCCTGCCTTAAAAACAATATTTGTAACACGTATATTAATAAAACAAAAACAGACCCTCTGAAGTAAATATTTCCAAAAATAAATAAAACAAAACAGGCACACTGAAGTAAATACTTATAAAAAATAAGGAGTATTATGATTAATATTATTCTACAGACTCACCTTGACTCTCAAAAGTCTAGGCATCTAACACTATGATCATGTCCCTAAAGTCGAGAGTGCTGCTGGGTTTAACGAGCGTGAAGTCACCGAATTCCGACAAGGGAGAGAGATAGGACCGGAAGGACTGGCTGTGAGACAACATGTCTCCTCCCAGCACCTCCACATATTTGATAGGTCCGTCTGTGTTCAGTTGGAGCTGGGGGTTTCTGTTAGGGGTTTGGAAATCGTCGGAGTCCATGCGATGTAAATAGTAGGCAGAAGTGCTTCTGGTGCTTCTAGCACACGTCACTGCTAAGATTAGACAGATAATAAAAGACAGTGCTAACACCGAGGTGAGGTGAGTTTAAAATAAAATAAAAGGCGATTCGTCCATGTTTTTGTTGACAAGCTCTGGCTCTTTTTGTCGGAGGTCTAACGCGGGCTTGTGCAACCCGTCCTCTAAAAGTATGGACACCGTAGCAGTAGCGGACTGAGCCGGATTTCCGCTGTCTCTTATCTCTACCAGACGTGTCTACCAGAAGATTTATCCTGCTCTGAAATAGCACGTTTAGACACTTCCCCGGTGTTTGGACACTTCCACGGTGTAAACATTCTGGAAAAGGATGCATCTGTCGCCTCTGCGAACTTGTCAAAGATCCAGGCGTTGTGACCAAAGTCAGCATCCACAGCAGTCCCCTTGGTAACGAGCTGGCCAGCTTTGGCAGACGGGCGAATCTTTTGGTAAGAGAGAGAGCCCATTGCTACAGGAGGGGTATATTATAGTCGGGGCATTGTCGTTTTGATCAAGAATGTAAACGTGAACGGTAACATTGCTGTTACTCGAATCTAAAATGCTTTTAAATTCCCATAATCAAAAGAGTACATGATATAAATTCTGTCGTTATTAGAGTTATATATATATATATATATAGACATCGGTATATCATTTGCTACATGGGAGAAAAAAAGTATGAGAAAGAGTGAGCAGAGAGAAAGGGGGGGAGAGAGAGAGAGAGAGAGAGAGAGAAGGGGGAGGAGGCGGGGTGATGCAGTGCTAGTGAAAGAGTGACTGTCGCTGTCCGCCTTGGTAGTGCTGAAAAGAAGAACACAGCCAAAGCGGCACTGAAGGGGGTTAATAAGACCAGTGTCAACAAACACTACTAGCCAAAAGCACACAATTATCATCATCATTATTGCACATTCCGTGGAGCTCACCTGTTGACTCTCAAAAGTCCAGGCATCGTCAGGTAAAGAGGCATCTAACACGCTGAACATGTCCCTAAAGTCAAGAGTGCTGCTGGGTTTAACGAGCGTAAATTCACCGAATTCCGACAAAGGAGAGAGATAGGACCGGAAGGACTGGCTGTGAGACAACATGTCTCCTCCCAGCACCTCCACATATTTGATAGGTCCGTCTGTGTTCAGTTGGAGCTGGGGGTTTCTGTTTATAAAGTCATCAGAATCCACGCGTCTCATGCAACAAGTGGAAGAACTTCGTTTGGCGCCTCTGGCACATTTTACAACTAAGATTAGGCAGGTAACAAAGGAAAGTACAGATATGGAAGCCAGGGACGTGAGCAAATAAAACGTCATTCGATCATTTTTCTTGCTCGGTTGTGATATTTCATGTCGCTGGTCCAAAATGGGTTCGTGGAAACCGTCCTCCAACATTATGGACACTGTGACAGTCGTGGACTGCGCTGGCTTTCCGTTGTCTGTTATCTCTACTAGCAGTGTCTGAGAAGACTCATCTTGCTCCACAACAGCGCGCCTAGTTCGCACCTCTCCTGTGTAAACATTCACGCTGAATAGGGTGTCATCTGTGGCCTCTACCAACTTGTACGAGATCCACGCATTATGGCCCGAGTCAGCATCCACTGCCGTCACCTTGGTAACGAGGTGGCCCGCTTTGGCGGAGCGGGGCATCCTCTGATGAGAGAGGGAGCCCGTGGACGCAGGCGGGTATATGACTGAGGGAGCGTTGTCGTTTTGATCTAAAATGAAAACATTAACTGTGGCGTTGCTGCTTAAAGATGGGGTGCCGTGGTCTGTCGCCTGCACCCGGATTCTAATCCCTTTAAGCAGCTCATAGTCAAAGGACTGCATGGTGTATATGCTGCCGTTATCCGAGTTGATGTACACGTAGGAGACAGGCGAATCTCCAGAGTCAAGGATGGAGTAAGAGATTTTTGCATTTTGTCCCGCGTCTGGATCTGTTGCAGATACTGAGCATATTAGTTTCCCTGGCGTTATATTTTCTTTGACATAAGTTGTATATTCAGACTGGGAGAATATAGGAGGGCTGTCATTTGAGTCTAGAATGTCCACGGTAATTTCTTTTTCATCATGAAGTGGCGGGGTTCCAGCGTCAGAAACTACTATTTTAATTTTGTATTGTGGAAATGTCTCCCGATCGAGTTTCGCATCTGTTACCAATGCGAAATGACCTGAGAGCGACGGCGTTAACTTAAAAGGATATTTACCCGCCAGTTTTAAGGTGGTCTTTCCGTTCTGACCGGAGTCAATGTCCTTAGGAGTGATCAGAGCGACGACAGTTCCTACAGGAGAGTCCTCTCTTAAAGGACTGGTCAAAGACGTGATGATGATTTCAGGTGAATTGTCATTAACGTCTTGGACCTCCACTATCACAGTGCAATGTCCTTCCATTGGAGGAGTGCCTTTATCTGTTGCACGAATGTCAAATTCATATTTACTTTTCTGCTCATAATCTAGACCACTGCCGAGTGACACTACACCGCTTTGTGAGTTAATAACGAAGGTCTTCAGTACATCATTGGATGTATGTTCAGCGAATGAATAAGATACTTCTCCGTTTTCTCCAGTGTCTACATCTATAGCTTTAACAACGACAACAGTCGAATCTTTGGCAGCGTCCTCTCTAAGTGGTAACTCATACGATACTTTCTCAAACTGTGGCGCATTGTCATTAATATCAAGAACATTAATTACAATTTCGGTTGTTCCGGATCGAGGCGGATAGCCCCCGTCCACAGCCGTCAGCACTAACTGATGAACCGGCTGTTTCTCTCTATCTAAAGGTTTTTGCAAAATCAACTCGGGAACTTTGACACCACTTTTGGTACTTTTTAGATTCAAAACAAAATGCTCATTAGGGCTCAGTTTGTAAGATTTCAGTGCATTTGAGCCAACGTCAAGATCCTCAGCGCTTTTCAGAGGAAATCGTGTGCCTACTGTTGTAGATTCGGCAATATTCAAAACATGCTCGGACGTAATAAAAACTGGAAAATTGTCATTTATATCTTGAACGTCAACTTCAACTCTAAAAAGTTGTAACGGGTTATCAATTAATACCTGCAATGCCAGGACGCAATTTGGGTTTTGTCCGCAAAGCATTTCTCTGTCTATTCTGTCATTTACGACCAGATCGCCCTTCCTCAAATCTACACTGAAATACTGCTTACCATCTTCAGACACTAATCGCAATCTGCGCTCAGATACTTCGCTTTGCAGCAACTCCAAATCCTTTACTATGTTTCCAACAACGGATCCTCGTTTTAATTCCTCTGGAATTGTGTACCGAGTTTGTCCGTCTGCATAATTCCACATGAGATGGAAGAGACACAGAAACAGTGACTGTCTCCATATAAGCCAAATCCACGTCCTGTCTGTCATTTCCACAAAGTAGGGGAGCACACCTCACTCAATAGAAGCCGAGACAAAAACACAAATAACACAATCGGTGATGTGCTCAAACATATCCACCGGAATTAAGTCCAGGCTGACATCAATCTCTTAAGCATGCAGCATCTTTACAACTCGACTGTCATGTTGATTGTAAGGATGTGCTTGTAAAGAGCGGGAGGCAGTAGATCTGTGTGTGTGTGCAGGACTGCACAGTATTGGCGCACTGCGCACCAATGGGACGCCAAGGAGAGCACGTTAAAGGCACAGAGCACACAGCACTGATTAGATGCAGCATATGGATGAGACCACAGGAAAAGATTTCACTAAGTTCCTTACTGTCATAGCTTTTTTGTATCAACAAACCTTGGTTTGGTAGTTGGTAGTGAAATAGTCTTAAAGAAATAGAGCTAAAAGAATGAGAATACATTGTATCTGGCATAGCTTTACCTAACATAGCATATGGTAAGAGTGTCACAAGATTTTTGGTCTTAAAACAATATAAAAGCGAATTATTTTGGAAAATAATTTATTAATCACATAGTATAATGAGTTGATGCATGTGCTAAAGCTAAAAGAGAAACTTTCCTTTTATCACATACTCAGCCAGCAGTTTACAAGCTAAGTTCCTGTTTTCTGTCTCATGTGTTTGAAAGGTGTAAAAAAGATGTAAAAAAAAAAACAGACAGAGTTTTTTTTTGTGTGTAGCTACATAGAAATGAAATGTATGTATTATGTACATCTTATGAACATGACATAAATGGGAGCACATGTCTCACTGTTCCTCTGCAGATAATCTGTAGGACTGCTCTTGGTGTGTCCCTGGAATGTCAACATGTGGTAAATGATTTGCCTTCAAAATGCAATCATGTTCCCTCTTCATGGCATCTGATAAAGGGCGCATATTTTGGGAGGATGATACTGGTGTTGCAGATTTTAATTTTGAATTCATTCATCTGGTGTTGTCCAGCACCTAGACTATGGATATGGATGTATGTGCTTTAGGTTACACCTAATGTTCACTACCTGAATGATCCCCACAACACTGCTGGTCTACAAAGAGTGCAAGCATTTTCAGTACTTCTGCATAGATAGCTCCTTTAACACAAAGTTTAACTTGAAACCAGTAACAACAAAGTCTGGATCTGTTATAAGCTAATCTAAACTATGAATGCAGTGCCCTTCAGTGTAAATGTTTACACAGTATAAGTGATGACTAGTTATTTTAGAAGAATCAACAGAAACACTCATCTCAGAGGTTACTGAAATCAGAGACACCAAAACAAAACAAACAAACAGCACCCATGTGTTACTGTGAGTAAGCACAACGAAATGGACTGTGTTTTGCCCATCACGTGTGAGCACGGGGAAGCCATGACAACGGTGCATGGGTAGCAGTGTGTAGGGATGGTACCATGTTCAGGGCACCTCAGTGGCACTACTGGCAGTTGGTAGATTTGAACCTGCAATCCTGTGGTCACAGGTCCAAAACAAGAAACTTCAGAGTCTACTACAGTAAACATATTGTTAGAGTATAGGATTCACAAACTAATTTCACATACTCAATAGATAACAGCAAGAAAACTGTACAAATCACTTTTTTACTTAATGGTATCTTTGGCATCGATTGCTGTTATTTTTGTGTTTTGTTTTTTTACTTGTAAAGTGTGCAAGAAACACCTTCAGCCATTCCACCTGTTGCATGGACCCTCAACCCTGGCTGTCTCTTTGGTCATAAGGTGGCCTGCTTTCACAGTGTGGGACATCCCCTGGTCACTGAGTGCACTGCGCCAGCATATAACAGTGAGTACACTGTCATTGATAACCATAGCATTTCCACTTACAGAAGGGGAGTCAGTGTCAGACATCTGCAATTAAATCCTAAACATATTTAGCTTGGAGTAGATTCTCAGAATCACACAGCACTTTATTTTACGGTTCCTGTTTTAGTGTATCTACATGCAACAGCATGTAGTATTATGTACTTACACTGTATACCTAACACCAACCCTAACCGTAACCCCATGGTACAGTGTAAGTTCATAAATAAAGTGTAACCCAGAATCAATGTAAATATCAGAGGAAAGGTATATGTTGTGACTCTAGTTTGGGGTGTGATGTCTTAGCCTTTTTACTGCCATATTTTCCTCAATGCACATGTATGTTGTCGTTGTCATCTCAAACAAAACAAATACTTTTCTCACTGAATGTAACTCATGTAATGTGTAAAGTGACCTTTTCCTATTATCATTTGAACCTGCATCTATTTTGTTGTGTGTAAAAGTGCCACAACAGTCCCAACATCTGTGTCTTTGGGCACTGAGGTTGTTGAAGATGTAACAGTGATTTCTGGCACATTGTTGTTTGCAACTACAACATTAACCTGTACACTGCAGTGTCCCTAAGTTTTGAAGGACTGCATAGAGCTTTCTACCAAAACCTTTTAAGGTTAAAGACATGGCACAGTGGGAACACAGAGCCTCACTCTTGTCTATTTTCTCCTTCACAACTCCATTGTTGTCCCTCAATGGTGGAACAAGCTGCCAGCTGTTACGAGAGTAGGACCGACTTTTCTTTTCTGAGAGTGTTTCCCTTTTTAACAAAACTAGCCTCCACTCACCATCACTGTCCTGTACCCTGGCTGGACTAACTTTGTTATGCTTTTGCTTATTCTGTGTTACTTTGCATATATGTAGCTTGTTTATGTCCTCTTTTGTTAGTTGCTTTGGATAAAAGTGTCTGCTAAGTGTAATGTAATGCTATGTAATGTAATGTAACAACTATTTCTCCCTTACTCAGGTCAACACTGAAATACTGACTACCAGGTTCTGAAATAATCCATGTTAGCAGTTGCAGACTGTAGAAGTGTCTATTCCTAGATACTCAGTCATGTTCCTAAAAACAGAGCCTTGACTCCAAGATGCTGTAGTAACAATGTAGTAAAAATGCTGCATTCCATGAAAGAGAGAAAACAGCACAAAAACACCACAAACAAGTCAAGACAAATCCTTTCATTCCTGTTATATAAACTGACTTTTCCACTTAAGGTAGTTGTGTGGGCCAAATAAAATGTGTTTTTTAGTAAACATGTACTGAGAGACGTTTTGAAAAGAAATCTGACATTGTAATATCAACTTATTCGAAGTAGTGCAGTGGTATCATGTCCTTTATATGAGTGCTGAACAAGGAAAGCACCGACCAGAGTTCTTTGGTGCCGCCGTGTGGAGCATGTGGTAAACCGCAAGCTAGGAGACTACTCTCCCATTAACAGCGCCCCCTGAGGCTGACACAGAACACCGTGAGCTCGTGAATGCCGGAATTGAGGTCTGTAGGACAGCAGAGCATCAAAGGAGAGCTCTACGTCACGCTCTTAAAGGCGCTGCTACGTAAGAAACGTAATGCCACAGACGAGAAATATTTACAGAAACATAAAAACGAAAGACGCATAATGACAATAACAAATAGTTGCACAGGTCGTTTACTCTTAAAGAAAGCTAGATATGATAGACACAGATCTACGTTAAATACTTGTTTTGCTGATCGCATCCAACCAGCGATCAATCTCTCCTCAAATCTGCCTAGTAACATGCAACGTCTGCAATGGCGCCTGCCTAGCAGCACGACGGCTATGGATGTTGATGGCATTGATGATATAGTTGAAAATGTTACTAGGCTTTTTGTAAACGTCTCAGTGCACACATTCAATGTGTTTAATGTTTTTTAAAGAGCTGCAAATAGTGAAAACCGGGCAAGGCAGCGAGACTGAGAGCGAGAAAGGGAGCGCCCACACTGTGCGCGAGATGAATCAAAGAGCGAGCTGGATTCAGCACCACGAAGGCGGACAGCGCCACGCAGGCGGTGAGCTCGTGTGACTGCACGCGGGCGAGAGCAGCGTGCTGCAGAGCGGAAACACAAAGACCTCTGAGAACAACAGATCAGCGGACAAAACACCGCCCATTCCCACGCATGGCGAAGGACGAACAATATAAATAACATCAAGGCTTTGTCTGTTGGGTGTAGAGATTAAACGTCGACTACAAGCCAGCGTTAAAGGAATAAGTTATACTTTCGCTCACATAGCAAGCACTGATGCTTAAGCCACAGTATAAGCCACAGCTTGACTTTTTTCTGTCATATAATATACACAAATTCGACAGTAGACTTTCCATCTCACATCTAAGCATCACGTTTCTGTGATGTCTAAACAAAAGCATGGTTTTGTTAGGGTTATGTGAATAATCCTTTGCATGCTCTGATGTCCTGCAGTTTTGGTAACTGAATGTTTGGGTGGTGTTATGACTTACTAGTACATGAAGATCTTTTTAAAAAACAAAACCTTGTGTTGTGCTTAGACCTCTCAGGTGAGATGACAAATAAAATGATTTTTAACATTTCAGTTATTTAGCAGGACCACACACATGTATTTACCACCTCTAAAATATGTTGGATTGTACTTCAATAACATTCACACAACTTGAGAACAGTTTTTTTTTTGATGGTACACTGGTCTAAAGTTTGTCGCCTGTTCGACATGTGTAAGTCAATAAGCCTTCCTAACCTGGAAGAGGCATTTGACTGGTGAACTTGACAGTTAAGCCTTCACAACCACTTATTCATTCAATCTGTCTGCCTGTGTTTGTTGTGATATTGTTCTAAACAAAAGCGTCGCTTACCTTATGTGGAGACACACAGGCGTGAGATGAGACACACAACATCACATCAGGTAGGGGGGAGGGCAGCAGCATGGAGAAAAGAAGAAAGAGACAAAATGGAGAACAAGTTTAGCATGTGGTTCAAATTGGTTAGTCTTCCTCAGCCCGTGCTGCTGATACTTACCGTGGGATCCTGTAGAGTAATTTAGAGGTTAGTGCACTTAGATTTAAAACTCAATGTGTGTTGCATGTGGATTTATTGTTGTAGACTGCAGTCTCTCTTTCTTTCTCACTCTTTCCTCTCTTCACACCCACTCAGACACACGCATACATGCACACACACATACACGAACACACACACACATACACACACACACACACACACACACACACACACACACACACACACACATACACAAACACGCACGTGCACGCACGCATGCACACACACACACACACACACACACACACACACACACACACAAAGAGAGAAAGAGTTGTATTTGAGTGTAATAATACACCAAGCGTAATATACTGAATACTGTGACAATGTATCACAACTATAAATAGACAGTGAAAATGTCTATCTGCAGTGAGAACAGAATCAGAAATGGGAAAAGGGAAAGAGATAGAGAGGGGGAGAGAAAGAAAGAGAAAGAGATGCAAAGAAAGCACTGCCACAATTTGGTGACGTAACCACAGCGTAGACATCTTCAGGAAGAGGACAAAAAAAAGTCAATGGAGGAACTACATCCCCCATGGTCCTTTGCAAGCTATTCAGGCTAAATAAAGCAAAGACCTGCAGTGTTGCAGTGAGTCCTCTGCAGAGGAAGAAGGGGAACCTATGAGATGAAGGCAAAAGGGGGTGGCACGCCATGCCCACAGATAGACTATGCTTTATTAATAAGCCAGTGCTAAGTGAGAGAAAGAGAGAAAAAAAAACAAATGAAGAAAATGAGAAGGACTGAGAGATAGAAAGATGCATTTTACATGTCTTCAAATAAATAACAAAATGGTGCTATGAGACAGCATAAGCAGGGCTATTAGTCTCTTACAAGAAACCATATACAAAAAGGTCCTGCATGTATAAAAGAAAAGAGTAACACAGAGTCAGATGTATTGCTGGCTGTGTGTCAGAGATGTATTGCTGGCCTTGTGTGTGTGTGTGTTTGTGTGTGTGTGTGTGGGTTTGCAAGTATCCTCAATCTGTGATCAAGTACGACATGGTGCATAGATGCCCCAAGAAATAGAAATTTAGGACAGACTTTGAGGATGCTGCTGGAACATTTGGCTCACACAATGACACAAATGGTGTCATACAAAAGGACACCACCCATGCCTGCAAAGCTTAGGGCATTTCACTGCTCACATCACATTATCCACCCTTCCCCCCACCACATGGACCCAAATACAGCACCAACCCAGTGGAGGCTGGAGTAGAGTCCATCTGGTGAGGGGGCTTTCACACTCCTTACTTGTGTTAACACAACACGCGTGCATTCTCCATCTCGCCCTGCACCCCTTACTGCCCCCCTGTGGGCTCACTGGTGATGGTACAGTCCTGACAGTGAGTCAGCTTGTTGCCGTGGCAACACATCTTTATTCTGGAGAGCTTGCGGTGGGGCAAAAAAAAAAATGCTAGCATGCTGAAAGATGAGCACATGTAGAAAACAGGATGTTAGAGGAGATGCCAAGACTGCAAGGCTGCAGAGAAAGACTGCAGAGAAACTAACCTTCACTCAATTAAAAACACTGCCATGCACAAAACACAAAAAGAACAGACTGTACAGGATGACACAAAGCTAAAATGTATAAATTAAAAGCTCTGTGCATAGCCTGTCTTCAGTATTTCAAAGCCATGTGATCTCTGCAATGCTAAAAAGAATACAGTAACTCTATAAAACACTGCCATACAAAGAAGAGACTATATAGGACAATATGAGGGCCATGATTGTAAATTAAAAGTGCTGTAAATAGTCTATCTTTATCATCTCATGGTCATATGATGTCTGCAATGCCAAAAAGCACAGAGTAATGAATCCCATTTCCCCCAGAGTGATGTGCTAATACAGAGCTCCATTTGCTGGGAATTGACAGAGGAACAGAGCACAAAGACAGACTGCAGAGAAGTACAGCTGGAGAGGGACAGGGAGCAGGAGAGGGGGAGGGGAGAGACTGCACAGCACAGCACAGCAGAGGAGGAGGGATAGAAAGAAGGGAATGGGAGGAAGACTGATGCTGCCTCTGAGACAAAACTGCCTAGACACACTGGTAATGCTACTTTGTGTGTTCGTGTGTGTGTGTGTGTGTGCGTGTATTGAATGATGCCACACCTTGATGGCAACACCAAGACACAGAGCACAGAGACACAGAGGGAGGGTGTGAGCACATGGCTTGGTGTCAGTCATTTTGTGTCCTTTGTGTGTAAGTGTTTCTGTGTGTGTGTGTGTGTGTGTGTGTGTGTGTGTGTGCCTGGGTGGGTGGGTGTGAACAGAGGCTGTGCTGTCCCACTAGGATGCTGGCCTGGCCTCATTAAGCCCTGGGTAATCTCCTCAGGATCAGCCTGCAGCACCAGCCAGTGCAGTCACACACACAGCACACACACAGAGACAGCCAGTCAATAACAGAAGACACACCAATACCAAACGCAGACATTCATCCTTCTCTCATTGTTTGTGTGTATATATATATATGTGTGTGTGTGTGTGTGTGTGTGTGTGTGTAACAGAGACAGAAATAGAGATTGTTGACTTTAACATCAACACTGAATGTACATGAGGCTCTCAACAAGCCAGAATAAATCAGATGAGGGGAGTGACATTCCACCATTTGTTATTTGCCTAAATAATAAAAAAGGGTAAAAAAGGCAGGGTAAGGATGAAGTAGCCCTTACATAGTTGACTACTAGGATCATGTGTGGACAACGCCTGAACTCACGTTTAGTATTACACACAAAGCCAAATCAATTCAGAGGAAAGGAGACATGTTTTCCTCACACCAACCCCTCCCTAAGTACGACGCAGACTTCTGCAGGGTACAGTCTGTCCCACACCTGCTCTCTCACAGATGAGCCAGGGACTACAGAACAAGATGACTTCCTAAACTGCCAAAAAGACACAACCAGACCCACATACAAACAGATCAGTGCAAAAGAGAATATCATCAAAATTATGGCTAAAATAGCAGACAAAACACGACTAATATTTGAGATGACAAAGGAGATGGAAGCAGTGTTCCAGCAACCAACATAATAAATAAACAGATATGGACAAATATGAACACACCCTCCTATTCACCTTTATAATAATAGTTCTAAAAAGGCAGGGTAACAGGCAGATCTAATACCTGCACCAACACCAAACCCCCTTTTATAATAACAGATGTAAAAAGCCAGGGTAAGCACCAAGCAGGTCTTATATAGCCTAGGTGACTGCTAGGGTCATGTGTGGACAAAGCCTGACCCCACGTTTAGTATTACACACAGAGCTGTCTGTAGTGGACGCTCATCAAAACATGACCCGAGGACAGTAATGCTATTAGTGTAATGGCATTCAGTGCTCGTGTCTAAGACAGAGCATCAGGGCCTCTTAGGAGGAAGAGCAGCAATCTGCAGTTCTCTTCACATGTAGAGCAAGGTAGACAAGTCTGGTACTTCCTAAAACTACTGCTCATGGACAAAACATACACACTTACAAAAAGACACACAGACAGACAGAGACACACACGCATACACCCACACACACATTGTAGCCTTTAGTGTAGGCTGTATAACAACATATTGGAAGATCTCTTGTAGGATGAAAGGCAGACCTACACTATTTTGAAAAAAATCAAATATAGTTTGCATATTTATATGGTTGCATGTGAACATGCAATCGTAGATGAAAAATAGACTTAGGAGAATACTGGTGTCATACAGATGAGAGTAGACCTGTATAACATTGCACACATCGTGCCATAGATGTTTGAGGACAAAAAGGATACCAACTCACTTATCATGTAGACAAATAGGACACCATTACAGTTATCATGTGGTGGTTGTATGTGCAGACACAAGATGTGTACAGGACTATATGTATACGGCCCAATCAGGGAATCAGGGACAGTGTGACATTGCCAGCTTTGTAATCGAAACAAAGATCAAATCCCACGATGTTGAGCATAATTCTGTGATTATTGTTAGTACATCTGCACTCCAGACAAACTGCATCCTGTTTAGATTCTACACAGATAGGAAACATACCCCCTCCACAAACACACACACACATACACACCCACCCACACACACACACCACAGAAACTGTCCCAAAATTAGGCCCGCTGTGCTCAAACAGCTGCTAACCATCAAAGCAGTAAGTGCATGTGTGGGAATGAAGAGAAGAGAAAGGAAGAGAAGAAAAGAGGAAAACAACAATAGCTGCAGTCAACACAATTTACACTGAAAATAACCAGGGAGTCAGGCTGCGTATGTATGTATGCATACAGGCCCTTTGCTCTGTGTTAAAACAAAAACCATACCACTCAGTACTTTTCCGTTGACCCAAGATGGCTACCGTAGCAAATAGGGCACATCACACCCGTCACTGTACCTGAGAGAAGAAAGGAATTTCTAGGAGCTGCATCCAGCAGAGATGGGTGCTTAAAGGCAGGACGATTTATGACGCATGATAAAAGCAGGCCGGCTAATGAGACTAAGAAGCTGAGATTATCCGTAAAAGCACGAGGAAAGTGAACCCAGATGTGTGAGAGATTAACACACAGAGTGGCAGAGCTTAAGTTACACCAGACTGATGCTTCTGACTGTGACACTGAACGCATGTTTTCAACACAGCCTTGCAGAGAGACATGGACAAAGCTGAGTTGAGGTCCACTGCTGGTGTCATCCTCACAAGGTAGATAAGACTTGACAGTGGTGCTGAGGAGGGTTAAGTCACATAAACAGTGTTTACGTAATGGTTAAAATCACAAAACCAAGTTCAGTCACCTTTTTGTGATCAGTTATGTTAAGGACATCAATAGTTTATCCACAATTTTTAAGACTGTGCAGTTTACCACCTTTTTATGTTACTGCTACACCAGCTAACAGAGGTATGTTACTCTTGTTCTACATAGTAATTCAGCTGAGAATGTTTACTACTGTATGTAGACGTTCTAACACGTGTTGAATGATTTGGTTTTTCTGGTGAGCTCAGTTACAGACAATGCCTACCTTCCAGCAACTGTATTCCAACAACTACATTTCAAGCAACTGTATTCCAACACAAGGTCATGTCTATAGTCATAACACACTGGATTCTAACTGAATAGTGGTTCAGTGCTAGCCCCAGTCAGTCCTCCATACCTATAGCAATGACACAGACTTTGGCTAGTAGCTGTGGCCATACAGACCCATAACAAGGACCAGTACCCTGCAGCTCATAATCCATCAGATACCACCAGGTAGCCATCTCTGTGAAATATTTCTCCTTGTAACAACTTCCTTTATAGTTGACCTGCAGTAAGAACTGGTTACCGACCCGTAGACTTTTAACTGAGCGACATATGAAGGCCATATGGGACTCCACTTCCTCCCGCACTATAAAAGAGGGAAACCTCAAGGGTCTGGGAGCGGTAATGGCCCCCTCTTAATTTCGGCTTGCGGTGAACAGAGGGGGAAACAGAGAAAGTTTACAAGGTCCCGCCACACAAAGTAAACAAGTCCCGCATGTGGAGACGGAGACGGGTGGCGTCGAGACAGGTGTGCTATGAGTGAGAAACAGACTGTTTTCCCAAGCCCTTCCCTCATGTCTTGTCAGTGTTGTTGTTTTGATAGAGACCAGTCTCTATTCTGATATCAAGGCATGATTTGCTGATAAATAGCAGACTGTTGTTTCATGTCATTGACTCAAAGCTATCTATACAGGGCCCTGTGTCAAGTACATGGTTTACTGACAACCCTGGTTAAAACAGAGTTAAAACAGTGAGGCATAAACCTCCTAATATGAGATCCATATGGTTGTTTGTTTCCTACCAAAACCAGACTATAGGTCTCCTTTATTAGAAGGTTTACTCTCTTGAGTTAACATGCAAATGTTTTGCAGTAAACCATACTCCTGAAACAGGGCCTAGGCCTATTAAAACAGTTCAAAACATGATATACAGAATAAAAACTAAAAACAAAAAAAGCAAATGACTATGGTGTGTCCACATGGCAGTCTCAATACAAAATAAAGCTATAATTTCCCTCTTTGTAACATGATTGGCTATGATTTCCCCCTTTTTATACATTTGCTGTAGTGCTGCAACAAAGATGTCAACAAAATGTAGCTAGACTGTATATTCACACCCTCTTGCTCATCAGCAAGGGTACAAGTCAGTCCTAATGGTTCTTGCTGTGTCCCTGGCACAATTCTGTTGCCTGTTCTGTTCAAGCATCATCCAGAATGTACCCATGGCCACCTCCATCACTGTGACTCTCACTCTCCCTCAGCATCCAGCCCAACCCCCACCAACCTCACACCTGATTGGCCAGGCTACAGCAGCAGTGTGTGCATGTGTGCGCGTGTGTATGCTGTCTTGTGTGTGTGTGTGTGTGTGTGTGTGTGTGTGTGTGTGTGTGTGTGCGTGTGTGTGTGTGCACGCGCGTGTGAAAAGGCAGAAAGAGAGAGATGGGAAAGTGGGTCAGTGAATAAATAGCGGCCTGAGAGTGTCTGAGGGAGGCCGACATCACACTGCCTCTCTGCATCCTCACGCCACTGCCGCAAGGCCACTCCCCTCCCATCCCCTCCCCTCCCCTCCTCTCACCAGCTGCAGCCTCTCTGCCTCGCCTTCTTTCTCGCCTCCCTCATCCTCTGCTACCTCCTTTCACATCTTCATCTCTCCTTCTCCCTTTCTCTCCCTGCTTTCACATCATGTTTCCTTCTCTACCTTCCTCTCCTTGCTCTTCCTCTCCTTCCATTTTTTACATCTTCATCTCTCCTTCTTCCTCTTTCTCCTCCTTTCACATTACCATCTCTCCTTCTCCCTCTCTCTCCTGTTTTTACATTACCATCTCTCCTTCTTCCTCTTTCTCTCTTCCCTGTTTTCATATCAATAGCCCCCCTCTCTCTTCCTTCTTATTAACAGCTCTTTTCCTCCTTTTTTTCTCTCCTCCTTTACCACCAATAGCCTTTTTTTCCTCCGATTCATTTTCCACTAGATGCTACAGCATCCTCCATGCAGGGCCATTTTAAGCTTGACATGTTTCTTTTGTCCTCTGTTGGCCTTCTTTTCATCCCCTACTTTGCCCTCCCTGCTCTGCTCTGCCTTTTCCTGTTGGCTGGAAGTAAAGGAATGGTGTGATGCTATGCAATGGCAGGCACTCAGTATTTGCTGGTCTCCTGTGGCTTACACCTTTATCAAAATGATGGGAAGCACCATGGAGAGCGAATTAAAGGTTTTGGCTTCACACAATGCAGATATAGCTTTGTGGTCCCTATGATTAAGTACTAATAATACATTCCAAAATGAAATGAAACTGAAGTTGAGGACAACACAATTCCTTGAATCCGATGCAGAATTATTCTGTCATAGTTATACAAAAATGTAAACAAATGGCCTAATGATGCTCACTTTGATTATGCCCCTGAAAATCTAAATAATTTAAAAGGTAATTATTGGCAATTATTAATGGTGTTACTACTAAGTACTGTGCAGTCTCACCTCCAGGCAGTCAACAGTATCCTCCACTGGATTGCTTTGTCTTGGCACAGTTCTTGTGCCACTTAAGTCCACATTAAGGACACTCTGACTGCAAGGCCTGACAAACTTCATATCGCTTTTTCTGGAGTCAGTTGTTCCACAAAGTTCATAATTGTACATGTGCTTTAATGTTCCTGTTCCTCCGACGTCTGCGTAAAGGGGCGGGTAATACGGAATGACGGGCAAATTCGCGCTTGATTTATAAAACAGCCTCTCACGTCTCCACCTGTAGCATTTTACCGACAGTATGGCTATGATTGAAACGATAAAGAGAAATGACACTACAGCCAAAGCTAACACCAGATAAAACGTCAGGTTGTCGTTGTACTCCTTGTCGTGTGTAAAATCACTGAATTCCGAGAGCACTTCAGGGAAACTGTCAGCCAACGCCACGTTAACGTTGACTGTAGCAGAGCGAGAGGGCTGTCCGTTGTCCTCCACTACAACAGTGAGTTTCTGTTTCACAACATCTTTGTCAGTGACTTGGCGTATAGTTCTTATTTCCCCATTTTGTGCACCAATTTCAAATAGGGCCCTGTCAGTGGATTTCAGGAGTTTGTATGAGAGCCAGGCATTCTGTCCAGAGTCTACATCCACAGCCACCACTTTAGTGACGAGATAGCCTATATCTGCTGAACGATGTACGATTTCAGCCACTACAGAACCACCAGACTGTACTGGGTACAAAATCTGAGGTGCGTTGTCATTCTGGTCTTGAATCAAAACATTTACTGTCACGTTACTGCTCAAAGGAGGGGATCCGCCATCTTGTGCCTTTATGTTTATACTGAAAGATTTAACCTGTTCATAGTCGAAGGATTTTGTTGCATAAATCACCCCACTTTCTGAGTTAATAGATACCAAAGATGATACCGGTGTGCCTTTAAAATCACTTTCGCTTATAAAATATGATATACGAGCATTTGGGCCCAAATCTGCATCACTAGCTCTCAGTGTTAATATAGACAAAGAAGGTGAGTTGTTCTCCATTATAAAGGCGTTGTATGTTTCACGTTCAAATACAGGAGCGTGGTCATTAATATCTGAAATCTTAACCGACAACGTCTTAGAACTAGACTGAGGTGGATTACCACTATCTTTCGCTGTAACTGTTATATTATACGTAGATATTTGCTCCCTGTCTAACTCAGAGTCGGCTATAAGACTGTAGTAGTCAGTCAAAGATGATTTTATTTTAAATGGGAGACTACTGTCTATAGAACATGTTACTTTACCGTTTTCCTCTGAGTCTTCGTCTTGTACGTTTATCATGGCTATAACGGTCCCAGGTGGCGCGTTCTCAGGTAAAATGTTTGAATATGACATAAGGGCCATTACAGGCGCGTTGTCGTTTACATCAGTCACCTCAATAATCACGTCAGTTGAATCTGATAAACCGCCGCGGTCTTTAGCCTGTACACTAAATTCTTGAATTGAAGATTTTTCAAAATCTAGGCCGCCAATCAGTGTTATTTCGCCCGTGGAGGCATTGATAGAGAATAGCTCTTTTATAAAAGCTGTTGCGTGCTCGAAGTAATATTGAATGCGAGCATTTGAATCAGTGTCTGCATCTGTAGCATTTACTGTCGTAAGCAGTGTGCCTTTAGCAGTGTTTTCCGGAACAGATATTTTGTAAGAGTCTTGAGTAAATACCGGGGCATTATCATTGGCATCAAGAATAACAATGTGGATTTTTACAGTACCGGATCGTTTTGGATTGCCTCCATCCTCCGCAGTAAGGGTTAAATACATATGCTCCTGCTTCTCTCTGTCTAGAGGAGTTTGTAAAACCAGCTCCACATTTTTGCTACTACCTGATCGCGTCTGTTTCTTTAGTGCGAAATGATCAGTCGGATGCACAGAATAGCTCTGGAGGCTATTCAACCCTACATCTGGATCCACTGCATTTTCAAGGGTAAAACGCGCACCGGGCGTGGCAGACTCGATTATTTCTATCACAATCTCATTTTTCGGGAATGTTGGGCTGTTGTCGTTAACGTCTAATATTTCTACGGTGACACGGTACAGTTCGATGGGGTTCTCAAGAATGACTTCGAAGCTGAAGCTGCAGGCAGACATTGCGCCAGCACACAGCAACTCGCGGTCAATTCTCTCCTTGATGACAATATGTCCTCTCTCACGGTCTAGGTCCACGTATTCACGGCCATTCTTTGAGAAAATCTGCGCTTTTCCAGTGACCAGCCGTTTTGCATCCAAACCTAAGTCCTTGGCTATATCACCCACAAAGGATCCAGGAGCCATTTCCTCCGGGACAGAATAGCGAACCTGTCCGGCTACCCCTCCGAAATAGAGGATAAATAGAGACAAGACCGTCGTCCATGCGAAACCAGGATGATTCCCCCTCATAGTGGTGTGTAAAAAGTAGTCAGTAGAAGGTATTAGTAATCATTCCAGATAAAAATTCACAGAGCGGCTGATAACGCCAGTCCAGAGATCAGCAGTACACCCGACAATGAACGCGTAAAAACGGATAAAATAATATATTTAGCTTGCGCAAATGGCTAAGAGTGGGTGGTACCTTTACTGGCCTTTAATAGGCTACGATTCTCTTTTGACCAACAGCGACACAGTGAGTTCAAATAAACAACTACACAAAATACCGTTATAAATCTATAATCACCTCCCAGAAGAGACGATTTACAAGAGTTGTTGTTGGGGCAAGGAAGCTGAGAACCGGACTGTGCAGACATTACATTTCCACCAACTCTTAGTATAATTTGAATACATTACTCACTGTCATTTTCACCAATCCAACAGCCCACATGCGACTTTTTAGTCATATACGGGCATTTGACACGTTTGAATATGGAATACAAAGCCTAATAACTTATTTTAAGCATGAAGTATACAACCTTGAAGAAAGAACATATGTTATGTCACTTATTTAAGTGTGCATGACCCAAGCCTCACCTGCATCTCTTCATCTCCATCTGTGCGCATGCTATTTGGCATGCGCAAAAGGGTCTGTGCGCCACTGGTGTCCAGACTGAGATTGCTCTGACTGCAGGGTCGCATGTATTTCAGATCACTCTTTCTTGAGTCAGCCGTCCCACACATCTCGTAATTATAGATCTGCTTTAAAGTCCCTGTTCCCCCTACGTCTGCGTAAAGAGGTGGGTAGTACGGTATAACCGGCAAATTGCCGTTGGACTTATAAAACATCCGCTCACGTCTCCATCTGTAGCACTTCACTGAGAGTATGGCTATTATGGAGACAATGAACAGGAATGAGACTACAGCCAATGCTAAGACTAGGTAAAAAGTCAAGTTATCGTTGTACTCCTTATCATGTGAAATGTCCGAAAATTCAGAGAGCACTTCGGGGAAGCTGTCTGCCACCGCCACGTTAACATTGACTGTAGCAGAGCGGGAGGGCTGACCGTTGTCTTCCACAATTACAGTGAGCTTTTGTTTCACTGCATCCTTGTCGGTGACTTGGCGCACAGTCCTTATCTCTCCATTTTGCGCACCGACTTCAAACAAAGCCCTGTCTGTTGCCTTTTGGAGCTTGTATGTCAACCAGGCATTCTGTCCCGAGTCCACGTCCACAGCAACCACTTTAGTGACCAGGTAGCCGATATCTGCTGAACGAGGGACCATCTCGGCCACCAGGCTGCCGCTACTTTGTACTGGATATAAGATCTGAGGTGCGTTGTCATTCTGATCCTGTATAACTATTTTAACGGTCACATTACTACTCAGGGGAGGAGAGCCTCCGTCCTGCGCTCTGACGCATATACGGAATTCCTTTATTTGCTCATAATCAAAAGAACGAAGAGCAACAATTGCTCCACTCTCTGCGTTTACAGAAACATATTCAGTAGGGGACATTCCACTAACAGATGCGCCATCAAGAAAATAAGATATCCGTGCATTGTTGCCATAGTCTTTGTCGCTGGCTGTAACTGAAAATATGGACAAGCCCGGTGAGTTATTCTCTGTGATATATGCCACATACGACTGCTGATGAAAATAAGGGGCGTTGTCATTGACGTCTGATATTTTCACAGTCACTGTTTTGTTCGTTGAAAATGAAGGTGAACCCTCATCTCTTGCGGTGATAGTTATGTTATATTCAGATACCATTTCACGATCTAAAGCGCCATCAGTAACCAAGTTGTAGAAATTAGGGGAGGGAGACTGAATGCGAAATGGTGAATTTGAATTAATGGTGCATTTTACTTGCCCATTCTTTCCAGAGTCTAAATCTTTCACATTAAACATCGCTATAACAGTCTCTGGAGAGGAATCTTCGGAAATGGGACTAGAGAATGACATCATACTTATAACAGGGGGATTATCATTAACATCAATCATTTCAATTAAAACTTTACTGGTATCTGCCAACCCCCCTATATCTGTAGCTTCAACTGTCAGTTCATACTGTTTATATTTTTCGAAATCCAAAACACCGTTGACTGTAATATCACCAGATATTGAGTCAATTTTGAAAAGATCCAAGGCTTTGCCAGTATTCTCAGAAAAAGAATATGTAATCTCCCCGTTTGTTCCTTGATCCATGTCAGTCGCGATTACTTTAACCACGACAGTGCCCTGCACTTCGTTTTCTGACAGGGAGACTCTGTAAACAGGTTCACTAAATCTGGGAGTGTTGTCATTGGCATCTAAAACAATGACACTGATTTTGACTGTGCCTGATTTCTGCGGGCTGCCGCCATCAAATGCTGTTAAAATTAATTTGTGTTCGTCCTGCTTTTCTCTATCGAGTGGCGTTTTTAAGATCATCTCCACATTTTTAGTACCATCATGACGGGATACTGTTTTCAATGCAAAGTGATCAGAGGGATGAAGCGTGTACGTCTGAAGTGTATTTAAGCCTACGTCTGGATCCTGTGCATTATGAAGAGAATATTTCGCCCCAGTGACTGCCAGTTCAGTAATCTGAAAATTAATCTCTTTCTTAGGAAAACTAGGAGCGTTATCATTAATGTCTAATATCTCTAC
Source organism: Setipinna tenuifilis (assembly GCA_030347295.1). Classification (NCBI taxonomy): domain Eukaryota; kingdom Metazoa; phylum Chordata; class Actinopteri; order Clupeiformes; family Engraulidae; genus Setipinna; species Setipinna tenuifilis. Next base: position 20,538,698 of record CM059288.1, on the reverse strand, counting down.
GTCTACACGATGCAATTCCATTGGATTGTCTAGAATAATCTGGAAATGTAACGAGCAGGGTGAAACCTGTGCGCAAAGCTCCTCTCTGTCTATTCTCTCTTTCACAACCAGCGTCCCTTTGTCGGCATTCAGACCGATGTACTCACGGCTGTCCTCGGTAAAGATCCGAGCTTTACCAGATTTGAGTCGTTTAATATCCAAACCGAGATCCTGAGCGATATTTCCAACTAGCGAGCCTTTAACCATCTCCTCAGGAATAGAGTAGCGGACCTGTCCGTGAGCCACCTCTGCGACACAAAGAAAGAGGACGAGAAGCTGCGTCTGCCATTTCCAAACACTAAAGACGGCGCTGAGGTAACATAGTCCTCCTGTTGTGTATCCACGATAGTAGGTTGAAGAAGAAACCATTTTCATACACTCCACTTCCGAACAACTGTAAGATTGACGAGATATTCCACGCCTGTCTAACTGAAGTGGCAAATTTCGAGCTTACTAAACGGAGAGGTTTCACGACTAAACATCCATTGCCAAAATGATCTTGCCGTATGAGGGTGGACCTATAAAGATGCATGTCAGAATTTACTCACACTGATCAACAGCGGCCCTTAGAGTCTAAGTAACTTACTGCAACAGCGGTATCTAATGCTAATTCAGGAGAAAAATGAAACCCTGTACATCATTACTATATGAATATAGTTTACCGTTACTGAAATGAATGTTTAAACTTGGTGAATGAATTATATGACTAAGATTATGTATTGAACGTAATGACATGTGTGTGGGATGTTTTATAGAAGGAAATTGGTCTAATTGATTACATATAGTATTCACATTAAGATAAAACACAAATTTAAATAAGGAGAGAATGTAGAAAAATAACAGATCACAATAGAAACCTACGCGTGGTAGTACACAGCTGAGCTCACCTGATGGTCTGTACCGTCAGCATTTGTGATATTCTTCTGCGCATGCGGCAGCGTAAGTGTTCCAGTGGAGTCCAGACTAATCATACTTTGGCTAGGTCTGCTATATTTCAGATCACTCTTTCTGGAGTCGGTCGTTCTGCACACCTCATAGTTGTATACATGCTGTAGAGTCCCCGTGCCCCCTACGTCTGCGTAAAGCGGTGGATAGTATGGTATAACGGGGAGGTTTCCGTTAGATTTATAAAACATCCGCTCACGTCTCCACCTGTAACATTTCACGGAGAGTATGGCTATGATTGACACAATAAAGAGAAATGAAACCACAGCGAGTGCCAAGACCAGATAAAAAGTCAGATTGTCGTTATACTCTTTGTCGTGCGTGAAGTCACCAAATTCTGACAGTGCGTCAGGAAAGCTGTCTGCCAAAGCCACGTTGACATTGACTGTTGCTGAGCGAGAGGGCTGTCCATTATCCTCGACAATTACAGTCAGCTTCTGCTTCACAGCATCTTTATCAGTCACTTGGCGTATAGTTCTTATTTCTCCATTCTGAGCCCCCACTTCAAACAGAGCCCTCTCTGTTGCCTTCTGTAGTTTATATGATAGCCAGGCATTCTGTCCAGAGTCAACATCAACAGCGACCACTTTGGAGACCAGGTAGCCCACATCTGCGGTGCGAGGCACCATTTCAGCCACCAGGGAGCCGCTTGTCTGCACTGGGTAGAGAATCTGAGGCGCGTTGTCATTCTGATCTTGAATTATTATTTTCAGAGTCACATTACTACTGAGAGGAGGGGAGCCTCCGTCTTGCGCCTTTACGCACACGCGCAATTCTTTTATTTGCTCATAATCAAAAGACCGCACAGCGGTAATCTGTCCACTTTCCGCATGTATAGTGACATAATCAGCAGCTGACATTCCTGTGACAGAGAGGTCTTCGAGGAAGTAAGATACACGTGCATTATTACCGGTGTCCTTGTCGCTGGCTGTAACCGTAAATATGGAGACGCCTGGTGAGTTATTTTCCATAATATATGCCGTGTACAACGGTTGCTGAAAAACTGGCGCATTGTCGTTGACGTCTGATATTTTGAGTGTCATAGTCTTATTGGTTGAGAAAGAGGGTGACCCCCCATCTGTAGCTGTAATAGTTATATTGTATTCAGCCATCATTTCGCGATTAAATATCTGATCTGTGACCAAACTATAAAAATTGTTGGATGTTGATATTACTCGGAAAGGTAAGTCTCTGTGAATTGAACATTTTACTTGTCCATTCTTTCCAGAGTCTACATCTTTTACGTTAAACATAGCAATAACAGTCTCTGGAGCAGAATCTTCGGGAATCGAACTGGAGAATGAAATTACATTAATAACTGGCGCATTATCATTTACATCTATCACCTCTACAGACACTTTGCTGGTATCAGCTAACCCTCCGCTGTCTACAGCTTCAACGTTTAGTTCATATTGTTTTGTTTTTTCAAAATCTAGGAGGCCGTTCACAACAATGTCGCCAGTTTTTGAATCGATACTGAAAACATCTAAAGCCTTACCCGAGCTTTGCGCAAAGGCATACGTGATATCACTGTTTGTGCCTTGATCTTTGTCACTTGCACTCACTTTAAGGACAGTGGTGCCCTTTGTTACATTTTCTGCCAGGGCCACTCGATAAACAGCCTCATTAAATACAGGCGCGTTGTCGTTTGCATCCAAAACCATTACACTTATTTTAACAGTGCCGGATTTCTGTGGGCTACCGCCATCTAATGCGGTTAAGATCAAATTGTGCTGCTCTTGTTTCTCTCTATCAAGTGACGTTTGCAAAACCATTTCGACATATTTCGAGCCGTCCTGGCGGGATACTGTCTTTAAGGTAAAATGATCAGATGGATGTAAGGTATATGCCTGTAGTGTGTTGACGCCTACATCAGGGTCGTGTGCACTATCCAGAGAATATCTAGCACCTGGAACAGCAGACTCGCTCATTTGAAATTGAATTTCTTTCCTTGAAAAACTAGGAGCATTGTCATTAATATCTAGTATTTCTACATCTACACGATGGAGCTCCATAGGATTCTCCAAAATAATCTGGAAATGTAAAGAGCAGGGAGTGACTTGTGCGCACAGCTCCTCTCTGTCTATTCTCTCTTTCACAACCAGCGTCCCCTTATCCGCATTTAGACCGATGTACTCACGGCTGTCCTCGGTAAAGATCCGAGCTCTGCCAGATTTCAGTCGCTTAATATCCAATCCGAGATCCTGGGCGATATTTCCCACTAGCGAGCCTTTTACCATCTCCTCAGGAACAGAATAACGAACCTGGCCGCGCACACTCATTTCAATGCAGACAATAAGCACGAACAGCCGTGTCCCGATCTCTCTAAAGGCATCGCCACAACAAAGAATCCCCATGATGTTGCCACGCTTGAGAACAAATCAGTGCAAAACAAATGTCGAAATTCTTCTGAATCCAGTATTAAAATACAATTATCCAGTGACTGTATATCCAAAATGTATGTCGCAAGGTCGACGTGAATTTTGCTAGTAGGACCTCCTTGAGATGCGAACGTGTAGACTACTGCTAAAAATGATGTCAGCAAGTGTAGGTGGACCTTGAATTATGGTGTCTTAAATAAAATGAACCTAACCAACAGCGGCACTTAGGGACCAAATATAATACTGCAGTGGAAATGTAAATGAACATACAGTTTAAATAACTTACACAGTACACTAAACCATTTTATCTTCATCTAAATTGAATATTATATATCGTGCAATAACCAGTAAATGGGTGTAAGGCATTGCAGTGTACACATACGTTCATTCTTATCAATGTCAGAGGCAAGGGGCGTCAACACAACAAACATGGTTTGAAAAAAAAGAACAAAGTGGGGAAATAAGTGAAAAATGGCAAGGCTTAACCTAAACACCTTCAGAGAAAGCCGTCTAATCAGCCAAAACAACATGCCTCACCTGCTCATCAGTAGTCTCAAAATTCTTTACATCCCTTTGCGCATGCGTCAGTGTCTGCGTTTCTCTGGCATCGAGGCTTATGATACTCTCACTGCAAGTCCCGCTGTATTTCAAATCACTTTTTCTGGAGTCTGTTGTTCTGTAGACATCGTAATTATAAACATGCTGTAGTGTGCCAGTGCCTCCCACGTCTGCGTAAAGTGGTGGATAATATGGAATAACCGGGAGGTTTCCGTTTGATTTATAAAACATCCTCTCACGCCTCCATCTGTAACATTTCACTGAGAGTATGGCTATGATGGAGACAATGAAAAGAAAAGAAACAACAGCCAGAGCCAAGACGAGATAAAAAGTCAAATTGTCATTGTATTCCTTGTCGTGCGTAAAGTCAGTAAATTCAGACAGCACTTCGGGGAAGCTGTCTGTCAGGGCGACATTAACATTGACTGTAGCAGACCGAGAAGGCTGTCCGTTGTCCTCCACTACAACGGTGAGCTTTTGCTTCACAGCATCCTTATCAGTGACCTGTCTGACAGTCCTTATTTCTCCATTCTGTGCGCCCACTTCAAACAGAGCCCTGTCTGTCCCTTTCTGTAGTTTGTATGAAAGCCAGGCATTCTGTCCAGAGTCCACATCCACCGCCACCACTTTAGTGACTAGATAGCCTATATCTGCTGAACGAGGCACAAATTCAGCAACAAGAGAGCCACTAGACTGTACCGGATAGAGAATCTGAGGCGCGTTGTCATTCTGGTCCTGAATAATTATTTTCACGCTCACGTTACTACTAAGGGGTGGGGAGCCTCCGTCCTGCGCCTTTACGCGGATGGTGAGCTCTTTTAGCTGTTCATAATCGAAAGAGCGAGCTGCAATAATCATTCCACTCTCTGCATTTACAGAGATGTAGTCTGTGGCAGATACTCCATTGACAGGAGAGTCATCGAGAAAGTATGATACTCTCGCGTTGTTACCCTGGTCTTTGTCTTTAGCCTCAACGGCAAATATGGTTGCTCCAGGTGAATTATTTTCCATGATGTGTGCTGTGAACGATTGGCGGTGAAAAAAGGGGGCATTATCATTAACGTCAGATATTTTTAATGTAATAGTTGTATTTGTAGACAAAGGAGGGGAGCCTTCGTCTGTAGCCGTAATTGTTATGTTATACTCTGGCACCTTTTCGCGATCTAAAACCTGATCTGTTACCAAAGAATAGAAATTAGAAGACGATGACGTGATTCTAAAAGGTAAATCCCGACTGACTGTACATTTAACCTGCCCATTTTTCCCTGAATCTATATCTTTTATGTTCAGCATCGCTATAACTGTCTCAGGGGTGGAATTTTCAGGGATGGAGTTAGAGAAAGATATCACACTTATAACTGGAGCATTGTCATTAACGTCAGTGAGTTCAATAATGACTTTACACATATCTGTTAAACCACCCTTGTCAATTGCCTCTAAATTCAGTTGAAATTGTTTGGATTTCTCAAAGTCTAAGGGACCATTGACCGTGATCTCCCCGCTATTTGGATCAACTTTAAAAAGATTCATAGCGCTTACTGAGCTTCTAGAAAACACATACGTGACTTCTCCGTTTGTTCCATGGTCTTCATCACTTGCTGTCACTCTGACTACCTCGGTGCCTATGACAGAATTCTCTGGTAATACAGCTCTATACACAGACTGGCTGAATACAGGGGCGTTGTCATTTGCATCCAAAACTCTAACATTTATCTTAACAGTGCCAGACTTCTGCGGATCACCGCCGTCATATGCAGTTAATATTAATTTATGCTCATCTTGCTTCTCCCTGTCAAGTGGCGTTTGTAAAACCATCTCAACATATTTTGATCCATCATGATTTGACATCGTTTTCAAGGCAAAATGGTCAGATGGGTTAAGGGTATAGCTTTGAAGCGTATTCAATCCGACATCCGGATCGGTTGCACTATCGAGTGCATATCTTGTTCCTGAAAGAGATGATTCACTAATTTGAAAATCTATTTCTTTTTCTGAGAATACAGGGGCGTTGTCATTAATATCAAGAATTTCTACATCAATACGATGCAGCTCCATCGGATTTTCCAGAATGATTTGAAAATGCAACGAGCAGGGAGACAACTGGGCACACAGCTCCTCTCTGTCTATTTTGTCCTTAATAACCAGTGTTCCTTTGTCTGCATTCAGACCGATATACTCACGACTGTCCTCGGTAAAAATCCTTGCTCTCCCCGATTTCAGTCGTTTAACATCCAAGCCCAGATCCTGAGCGATATTTCCCACTAGTGAACCCTTCGCCATCTCCTCGGGAACAGAATAGCGGACCTGACCGTGCGCACCGAGAGCGAGGCAAACAAAAGCGATGAAGAGCCGCATCTGCCATTTCCAGATTCCTGGCACCACCAATACACATCCTTTAAACACGAGTGATGGAAACGTCCACATATTTGAAACTAACGGATATATTGACAGCCACAGACGGGCAATATCACAGCCTATCCAGTAGTTGTCGTTTAATATACCGCTCAACCGATGTTGAAGACGACCGAAACGTCCTTTTACGTGTAGGGATCTGGTGCAAGGAGGGAGGGACCACAGAAAGACAGAGGAATGACGTGTGAAGTATGTCATACTGTTCTACTAAAACTGTTCAACAGCGGCACTTAGAGCACTAACCAAACATTGCACGTACACAAATAGCTGAATTTCATTTTAAGAATTGCCATCACCAAAAGCGCATTCAAATGAACACAATAGGCATAATGCCAGAAAAATATATGTATAAACAGGCCTACCTATATTTTTCTTTAACTGTACCTGTATTTAAATGATTTGTACATAGTTACTAAAAAAGAACTGCTCACCTTTTCAGAATCATCAAGAATCAGTTTGTCCATTTGCCTGTGCGTAAGTGTTTGCGTTCCAGCGCTGTCCAGACTAATGATGCTCTGACTACAAGGTTGGTTGTATTTCAGATCACTCTTTCTGGAATCAGTGGTTCTGCATACTTCGTAATTGTAAACGTGCTGAAGAGTACCTGTGCCCCCCACGTCTGCGTAAAGGGGCGGGTAGTATGGTATGACGGGGAGGTTTGCGTTGGACTTATAAAACATCCGCTCACGTCTCCATCTGTAGCACTTCACTGACAGTATGGCTATGATGGATACGATGAAAAGAAATGACACTACAGCCAGAGCTAAAACTAAATAAAAAGTCAGGTTGTCATTGTACTCCTTATCATGCGTAAAGTCAGTGAACTCTGAGAGCACTTCAGGAAAGCTGTCGGCTAAAGCCACGTTAAGAGTGACTGTAGCAGAGCGAAAGGGCTGTCCGTTGTCCTCCACTATAACAGTGAGTTTCTGTTTCACAGCATCTTTATCAGTCACTTGGCGAATGGTCCTTATTTCTCCATTCTGTGCGCCAACTTCAAACAGAGCCCTGTCAGTTGTTTTTTGTAGTTTGTATGAAAGCCAGGCATTCTGCCCAGAGTCCACATCCACAGCCACCACTTTAGTGACCAGATAGCCCACATCTGCTGAACGAGGCACAATTTCAGCAACGAGAGAGCCACTAGTTTGTACTGGATATAAAATCTGAGGGGAATTATCGTTCAAGTCTTGAATAATTATTTTCACGCTCACGTTGCTACTGAGAGGCGGTGAGCCTCCGTCTTGTGACTTCACGCGAATGTGGAATTCTTTTATTTGTTCATAATCAAAAGAACGCGCAGCCAGAATAACACCACTCTCTGCATTCACAGAGACATACTCTGTAGCAGCCACCCCATTAACACTAAATTCATCAAGGAAATAAGACACTCTTGCGTTATTCCCCGCGTCTTTGTCATGGGCTTCTACAGCAAATATGGACACTCCTGGTGAGTTATTTTCCATAATATAGGCTGTGTATGACTTTTGGCGGAAGAGAGGAGCATTGTCATTTACATCAGATATTTTTAGTGTCATAGTTTTGTTCGTTGACAGAGAGGGTGAGCCTTCATCTGCTGCTGTAACAGTAATGTTATATTCAGACTCATTTTCTCGGTCTAAAATAGCATCAGTAACTAAGCTGTACAAATTTGAGCTAGACGACTTTATTTTAAAAGGGGAATTTGAGTCAATACTACATTTGACCTTTCCGTTTTTCTCAGAATCGACATCTTTTACATTAAGAATGGCGATAACCGTTTCTGGAACAGCATCTTCAGGCACTGGGTTGGAAAACGAGATTACACTGATTACAGGGGCGTTGTCGTTTACGTCTAAGACGTCAATAAGAACTTTACTGGTGTCTGTTAAACCCCCTTTGTCTGTCGCCTCAACATTTAATTCATATGTTTTTGATTTTTCGAAATCTATTAGTCCGTTGACGACAATATCCCCTGTGTCTGCACTGATATCAAAAAGGTCAGAAATGCTGTCACTGCTCTGTGATAAAGAATACACGACCTCTCCATTTGTCCCCTGGTCTGCATCTGTCGCACTGACTCTTAACATAATCGTCCCTTTTAAAGTATTTTCTGGTACAGACACTCTGTAGAGTGACTGCGTAAATGCTGGAGCATTGTCATTTGCATCCAGAACAACGACATTAATTCTGATTGTTCCAGACTTCTGTGGATTGCCTCCGTCATACGCAGTTAATAATAATTTATGTTCCTCATTTTTCTCTCTGTCTAAGGGCGTTTTCAGCACCATCTCCGCATATTTGGTATTATCTGGACGAGTTATGGTTTTTAATGTAAAATGATCGTTTGGCTGCAGAGTGTACGACTGTAGAGCATTTGATGCAACATCCGCATCTTTCGCACTGTCAAGTGAGTATCTAGCACCTGGCACTGCCGATTCGCTAATCTGAAAATTCATTTCTTTCTTGTTAAAACCCGGAGCATTATCATTGATGTCTAAAATCTCTACATCTATACGGTGAAACTCCATAGGATTATCCAGAATTATTTGAAAATGCAGAGAGCACGGGGTTACTTTTGCGCACAGCTCCTCTCTGTCTATTCTCTCTTTCACAACCAGCGTCCCTTTATCCGCATTCAGACCGATGTACTCACGGCTGTCCTCGGTAAAGATCCGCGCCCGTCCGGATTTTAATCTCCTAACATCCAAACCGAGATCTTGAACGATATTCCCCACAACAGATCCCTTTGTCATTTCCTCGGGAACAGAATAACGGACTTGACCACGAGCAAACCCCGCGACAAAGAAGAAAAGCACGAGGATGTGTGTCTGCCATGTCTGACCCCTCAGTGTCGTGGTGGTTCTCTTTGTATCCTCACAACAAAGAACAGCCATTCCGTATACAAGAAAAATAACGAAGACTGATAAAGGTACTTGATAAGACTGTTCCTCGGTATCTAAGAGCAGAAAAGTAATAGAAATGTCGAGCTACATTGGTTCCTCTACATGCGTAAAGCAACGAGAGCCGTACTGCAAATTCGATAAAAGACAAACAACCGAGTGTGCTAGTGTATGAATGTCAAACTAGTGGGAGGACCAAACCTTTTATAGGTTTAAACACTGATCAACAGCGGCCCTTAGAGCACTGAACAAATACTGCAGGAGCATTTACTATATGTGGGAGTAATGTGATGCAGATATACACCGGTGTATCTTGGATGCATAAGCGCAAAACGCATGACGCACCGTCTGCCCAAACATTTACATGAAAAACTATAGTGCTCATATTTTTTTTTTTTTCTAAAATCAAAATATTAGTAAACAGCAGCACTTCAAAAAAAAAAAGAAATCTTAAACAACAAAACAGTGGCCTGGGAAACCTCACCTGATCCTCTGAATCTTCACAGAGCAGACTCTTGTGCGTAAGAGTCTGAGTTCCGCTTGTATCCAGACTAATGATGCTTTGAGTGCAGGGTCTACCATATTTGAAGTCACTCCTTCTGGAGTCTGTAGTTCTGCACACCTCGTAGTTGTAGACATGTTTTAAAGTGTCAGTGCCACCGGCGTCTGCGTACAGTGGTGGATAATATGGGATGACTGGGAGATGACCGTTAGATTTGAAAAACATCCGCTCACGTCTCCATCTATAGCATTTCACCGATAATATGGCTATGATAGAGACTATGAAGAGAAATGAAACGACAGCCAGTGCCAAAATTAGATAAAAAGTCAGATTGTCATTGAATTCCCGGTCCTGTTTCGCCTCGTTGAACTCAGATAATACTTCAGGAAAGCTGTCAGCCAACGCCACGTTAACATTGACTGTAGCAGAGCGAGAGGGCTGTCCGTTGTCCTCCACTATGACAGTAAGTTTTTGTTTCACTGCATCTTTGTCACTGATTGGACGAATAGTTCTCACTTCGCCATTCTGTGGCCCTACTTCAAAGAGAGCCCTGTCTGTTGCTTTCTGTAGTTTATATGAAAGCCAGGCATTTTGACCAGAGTCCACATCAACAGCCACCACTTTAGTGACCAGATAGCCCACATCTGCAGAACGAGGCACAATTTCAGCTACCAGTGAGCCACTAGTCTGCACTGGATACAGAATTTGAGGCGCGTTGTCATTCTGGTCTTGGATAATTATTTTAACACTTACATTACTACTTAGTGGTGGGGAACCGCCATCTTGAGCTCTAAGGCGGAAAGTGAAAGATTTGATCTGCTCATAATCAAAAGAGCGCACAGCATGTATTACCCCACTCTCTGCATTTACAGAGACGTAACCGGAGACTGACACTCCATTAATTACTGATTCCTCCAACAAGTAAGATACTCGAGCATTTTGGTTCCAGTCGACATCATTTGCTTTTACAGTAAATATAGAAAGCCCAGGCGAATTATTTTCCAAAATAAAAGCCTCATACGAGCTTTTTTCAAACACAGGCGCGTTATCATTTACGTCTGATATCTGTAAGGACAGGGTCATGCTGTTTGAGAGGGAGGGTGACCCTTCATCAGAGCACGCGATTGTGATGTTATATGATGGATTCATCTCTCTGTCTAAACTGTCTTCTGTTACTAAACTAAAGAAATTATTTGATGTGGACTTCAGCGTAAAAGGAATGTTGTCATCTATTGAGCAGTGGACCTTGCCATTTTCTGCTGAATCTTGGTCCTGAATGTTTATCATTGTTATCACTGTGCCAGGTTTGGCATCCTCGGCAATCGTTGTCAATTTAGACATGATATTAATAACGGGCTTATTATCATTTGTGTCAATAACATCAACGACAACTTTTGTGGAATCCGTAAGTCCACCCTCGTCACTTGCTTGTACATGTATTTCATAGTGATGAGATTCTTCATAATCAATATTGCCAATTACTCTCAATTCACCATCAGCCTCATTTATTTGAAACAATTCCGGTATATTATCTACACTGTTAGTAATTGAGTAAGTTATTTTGCCATATGAACCATGGTCTGCATCAGATGCACTAACTGTTGTTACTACTGTGCCTTTCTGTGCATTTTCGCTGATCGTTGCCTTGTACAACGCATGCGTAAAAGCAGGCGCATTGTCATTTGCGTCCAGCACTGTGACATGTATTTCTGCAGTGCCGGTTAATTTCGGATCACCCCCATCTACAGCTGTTAAAATCAAAGTAATATGTTCTTTGTCTTCCCTGTCTAAAGGCTTTTGTAAAACCATCTCCACAGTTTTACCACCATCAGCCTGGTTTTGCAGTTTTAGTGCGAAATTATCAGTGGGATTCAAAGAATACGTCTGAAGACCATTAGTGCCGACATCTGAATCCATAGCTCTTTCCAAGACAAATTTAACACCGGGTACAGCAGACTCGCTAATTTTGAATTTCATCTCATTCTTTTTAAAGGACGGCGAGTTATCATTTACATCAGTGACCTCGACGGTTACACTGTAAAATTCCATGGGGCTTTCGAGAATAATCTGAAAATGTAATGCACAAGGCGTTGTCTGCCCACATAGTGCCTCTCTGTCGATTCGCTCCTTAACAATCAGAAGACCCCTGTCTTTATTCAGCTCGATGTAATCAGCTTTGTCGTTTGAATAAATGCGTGCTTTGCCCGACTTAAGTCTTTTCAAATCTAAACCTAAATCCTGCGCTATGTTTCCAACCACAGACCCTTTGGTCATTTCTTCGGGAATAGAGTAGCTGACCTGCCCTTGTGCCGTCGAGCTGACAGACAGGAAAAACAGAAGCAGTAGTGGTACTTGCCGCGCTATTGTTCTGTCCGACATTTTTTCTCTGCGCGAGGACACAAATGGCGAAAGGTAGATCCGTTCAAAGAAGAAACGATGAATCCGTTAGGTTAGAATATATTCCAAATAGGTCAGTCAAACAAAGCATTAGGTCGTCATATATCCATGAATACGTCTCTCTCTCGTTCTTCCAAATGTTACGCTCGACGTTTACCTCGTTCAGACTGATCTGTGTCGTAGTTAAAGGGGTGGTACAGCTGGAAATATCTGGAAATTACGGCAACACGCTAACCAACAGCGGCACTCTGAGTCCAATCTAAAGAACTACATGCGAGCTGCTCATCATTTCATTTAAGGGCATCATGGTCCGGGTCAATAGTAAGCAAGACAGAACATGACATGTAATAATCAGTTGAAAATGAAACATGTATAAAAAATGTAATGACCAGACAAAATGAAATAACATAAAACACAAGAAGAGTCGTTCAAGCATCACAGCTCTTTCCCCACAATAGAAATGCACACAGAGTACCACAAGCAGTCAGACTGCTCTGAAAAGAGGTTCAGCACCACGGACAGCAGTTCAGATATGCAGTGGCTTGTTATCAGCGGGAATGTAAACCACATACAGTGAGATGCTTATAAGAATCATAAACAACTGCCAGACATGTGAATAAATATTTACTGTAACCAAGTAGTTTAATAAAAGAAATGTAATTAAAAGAAACCACTGGCTCACCTTATCATCAAAATTGTCACTGATAAGGGTTTCTCTCTGCGCGTGTGGGAGAGTGCCACTGCTGTCCAGACTAATGATGCTCTGACTACAAGATCTGCCGTACTTCTGGTCACTCTTTCTGGAGTCTGTTGTTCGGCACACCTCGTAATTGTAAACATGGCGAAGAGTTCCTGTACCGCCCACGTCTGCGTAAAGGGGCGGGTAGTATGGAATAACGGGCAGGTTTGCGTTGGATTTATAAAACATCCGCTCACGTCTCCATCTGTAGCACTTCACCGACAGTATGGCTATGATAGAGACGATGAAAAGAAAAGAAACAACAGCCAAGGCTACCACCAGGTAAAACGTAAGATTGTCGTTGTACTCCCTGTCATGCGTAAAGTCACTGAATTCCGAGAGCACTTCGGGGAAGCTGTCTGCTAAGGCCACGTTGACATTGACTGTAGCAGAGCGAGAGGGCTGTCCGTTGTCCTCCACTACAACAGTGAGCTTTTGCTTCACAGCATCTTTATCAGTGACCTGTCTGACAGTTCTTATTTCTCCATTTTGTGCGCCAACTTCAAACAATGCCCTGTCTGTTTGCTTCTGCAGCTTATAAGAGAGCCAGGCATTTTGTCCAGAGTCCACATCAACAGCCACCACTTTAGTGACCAGATAGCCTACATCGGCTGAACGAGGCACAATTTCAGCTATCAGAGAGCTACTGGACTGTACAGGGTACAAGATTTGTGGTGCGTTGTCGTTCTGATCCTGAATAATGATTTTTACACTAACGGTGCTCGTTAAAGGAGGGGAGCCTCCATCTTGTGCTTTTATGTGAAACGAGAAATCTTTAATCTGTTCAGAGTCGAATGAGCGCACGGCATGGATAACTCCGCTCTCAGCATTAACCGACACAAAAGAGGAAACAGGTACTCCATTCACTACTGATTCTTCCATAATATACGAAATTCGAGCATTTTGGTTCCAGTCTATATCATTAGCTTTAACTGAAAAAACAGATAGTCCTGGAGAGTTGTTTTCTAGAACAAAGGCCTCATATGAGTTTTTCTCAAATACTGGTGCGTTGTCGTTTACATCTGATATCTGTAACGTAAGAGAGACGCTACTGGAGAGGGAGGGCACTCCCTCATCAGAGCACGTCACACTAATGTTATACGACGGACTTTGTTCTCGGTCTAAATTGCCATCAGTGACTAAACTGAAAAAGTTATTTGAGGTCGATTTCAGGGTAAACGGCATATCCTCATCCATTAAGCAGTGCACTTTGCCATTTTCTCCCGAGTCTTGGTCCTGAATGTTAATCATTGTTATAACCGTGCCAGGTTTTGAATCCTCGGATAGCACAGGCGATTGGGACATGATATTAATCACTGGCTTGTTATCGTTAGTGTCCACTACATCAATTATAACTTTTGCTGAATCCGTGAGGCCCCCTTCGTCGCTTGCCTGTATGTGCAATTCTAAATGCTGAGCTTTCTCATAATCAACTTCCCCAATCAGACGCAATTCCCCATCGTTCTCATTAATCTCAAATATTTCAAATACATCATCAGCACTGTTAGTTAGTGAGTAAGATATTTTACTGTTGGAACCAAAGTCGGCATCAGTTGCACTAACAGTAGCTATTAGTGTGCCCTTTGGTGCATTCTCGGTGATTGTAGCCTTATAAATGGCTTGCGTAAAAACTGGCGCATTATCATTTGCGTCCAAGACTGTAATAAGGATTTCAGCAGTGCCCGATAATGTCGGGTCGCCTCCATCCGTCGCCGTTAAGATCAAAGTGATATGTTCTTTGCTTTCTCTATCCAGTGGTTTCTGTAGAACCATTTCAACTGTTTTACGGCCATTTGCTTCGTTTTGCAATTTCAGCGCAAAATTTCCTGTAGGATGTATGGTATAGCTCTGAAGGCCATTTGTACCGATGTCCGAATCTACTGCTTTTTCAAGCACAAACCTTGCACCGGGAAGAGCGGACTCACTTATCTTAAATTTCATTTGATTCTTTTTAAATGTCGGTGCATTGTCATTAACGTCAATAATTTCGACTGTAACGCTATAATATTCCATAGGATTGTCTAAAATGACCTGGAAATGCAGAGCGCAAGGCGTTGTCTGTCCGCACAGAGCTTCACGGTCAATTCTTTCTTTGATCAAGAGGACTCCCCTCTCTCTATTCATCTCGATATATTCCGTGTTATCTCCTGTGTAAATGCGTGCTTTCCCCGATTTAAATCTTTTCAAGTCTAAACCTAAATCCTGCGCAATGTTACCGACTACAGACCCCTTCGCCATTTCCTCGGGAATGGAGTAGCTGACTTGTCCGTGTGTCGAGCTGATACAGAGGGCAAACAAGAACAGCAGAGGTACTTGCCGTGCTATTGTTCTGTCAGGCATGATCCTTATCGTCAAAACACAATCCACACGAGAGATTATATTCCAAAACAGCATCGGCATGCAGTTGCCACAAGAAAGAGGAAAATCGCCACAATAATTCCCACAGTTGAAAAGCACCACGAGTCTTAAATGTAACAAAGATATTCGAAGTCCTGGAGCATCGAGCGCTTCCTTCCCCGGCTACGTTAAAATGGTGAGGGGAGGTGTTTTGTCGAAGCCCTATGTATAAGTAATTCACTGCAACACGCTGACCAACAGCGGCACTCTGAGTCCATTGTAACGAACTACAAAAACATCACTAGAGTAGAACCATATATCAGAATTATATCAGACGAAAGGCAGTAAACTTTACTACACATAAAATACTTAAATTACTTAAATGATTACATTAGTAGTAGCACACATTACCTGAAAAGTATCACAGAACATGAATACGATAACATGTATAACATGTATAAAAAAAGGCTTTAAATGTCCTGTTAACACTTAAAAACAAAAAAAATAAAGAAAAAAAAACAGTTACACAGCAAGTGTGCAAACCTTTTAGCAACATAGCCAAAGACACTGTGGTAGGCAAGTCATATTTTTAGAATGCAATGCTCACCTCATCATCAAATTCTTCATTGATCAGCTTTTCTCTATGCGCAGGTGGCAACGTTGAGGTGTTATCCAGGCTAACGATGCTTTCACTACATGGCCTGCCGTATTTTAGACCACTCTTACGGGAGTCTGTCGTGCGGTACACCTCGTAATTATACATGTGCTGTAGTGTACCCGTCCCTCCTACGTCTGCGTAAAGGGGCGGGTAGTAAGGGATGACCGGAAGATTACCATTCGATTTATAAAACATCCGCTCACGTCTCCATCTGTAGCACTTCACTGACAGTATGGCTATGATGGACACGATGAAGAGAAATGAAACGACAGCCAAGGCTAGGACCAGGTAAAAAGTGAGGTTGTCGTTGTACTCCTTGTCGTGCGTAAAGTCACTGAATTCAGACAGCACATCTGGAAAGCTGTCTGCTAAAGCCACATTAACACTAACTGTTGCTGAGCGAGGCGGCTGGCCGTTGTCCTCCACGATAACAATCAGCTTTTGTTTCACAGCATCTTTGTCAGTCACTTGGCGAATAGTTCTTATTTCACCATTCTGTGCGCCCACTTCAAACAGCGCCTTCTCTTGCGATTTTTGCAGCTTATAAGAGAGCCATGCATTCTGTCCAGAGTCCACATCCACCGCGACCACTTTGGTGACGAGATAGCCTATATCTGCTGAACGAGGCACAATCTCAGCTACCAGTGAGCCACTGGATTGTACTGGATACAAAATCTGTGGTGCGTTGTCGTTCTGATCCTGGATGACTATTTTTACAAGAACACTGCTACTCAGAGGGGGAGAGCCCCCATCTTGCGCTTTAATATGAAAGGAAAAATCTTTAATCTGTTCATAGTCGAATGAGCGCACGGCATGGATGACTCCGCTCTCAGCATTAACCGACACAAAGGAGGAGACAGGCACTCCATTCACCACCGATTCTTCCATAATGTATGAAACGCGAGAATTCTGGTTCCAGTCCGCATCTTTAGCCTTCACTGAAAATACAGACAGCCCTGGGGAGTTGTTTTCTAAAATAAAAGCCTCATATGAGCTTCTTTCAAACACTGGCGCGTTATCATTTACATCTGATACTTGTAAGGAGAGAGAGATGCTGCTGGACAAAGCGGGCACTCCTTCATCAGTGCACGTCACACTAATATTATACAAAGGGGTTTGTTCTCGGTCCAAATGACCATCAGTAACTAAACTGAAGAAGTTATTTGAAGAAGACTTCAACGTAAAAGGCATATTCTCATCCGTCATGCAGTGAACCTTACCATTATCTGCCGAGTCTTGGTCCTGAATATTGATCATTGTTATGACTGTGCTCGGTTTAGCATCCTCGGAGAGTACGGGTGATTTGGACATCAGATTAATCACTGGTTTGTTATCATTTATATCCACTACGTCCACTATAACTTTAGACGAATCTGACAGCCCTCCTTCATCACTTGCTTGTATGTGTATTTCAAAACGCTGCACGGTTTCAAAATCGATATCACCTATCACTTTTATTTCTCCATCAGATTCATTTATACTGAATAGTTCCGAAATACCGTCAGCTTTGTTTGTTATAGTATAAGATATTTTGCCGTAGGAACCTAGGTCAGCATCACTTGCTGTTACTGTCGTCAAAACCGTATCTCTAGGAGCATTCTCCACAATGCTGGTTTTATAAATCCCCTGTGTAAAAACAGGCGCATTGTCATTGGCATCCAAAACAGTGATGCGTATCTCAGCCGTGCCCGATAATTTCGGGTTGCCACCATCAGTAGCCGTTAAGATCAAAGATATATGGTCTTTAATTTCCCTATCCAGAGGCTTTTGAAGTACCATTTCGATATTCTGTCCACCATCGGCCTCATTTTGTACTTTAAGAGCGAAATTATCTGTGGGATTTACAGAATAACTCAGTAGCCCATTAGTACCTATGTCTAAATCCATAGCTTTCCCCAGCACAAATCTTGCACCGGGCAGAGCTGATTCGCCTATCTTAAATTCCATTTCACTGTTCTTGAAATGCGGAGCATTATCATTAACGTCAGTTATCTCGACTGTTACACTGTAAAATTCCATAGGATTATCAAGAATAACCTGAAAATGGAGCGCGCAAGGCGTCGTCTGACCACACAATGCTTCGCGATCTATCCTCTCTTTGATAACAAGCATCCCCCTGTCCTTATTCAGCTCGATGTATTCAGTGTTATCTCCGGTGTAGATGCGAGCCTTCCCTGATTTTAGTCGTTTGAAGTCTAAACCTAAATCCTGTGCAATGTTACCGACAACAGACCCTTTCGACATTTCCTCGGGAATGGAGTAGCTTGCCTGCCCGTGCGTCGAGCTGACAGAGAGAAGAAATACAAACAGCACTGCTACTTGCCACGCCATTGTTCTGTCCAGCTTTTTCTTCGGCGGTCACAGAGAATTACACGAAAAGACGTATTCCAAAATGTAGCATATCCTCTTCGACAACACGTTCATGAAGATACCACAACAACTATGTTAGTGAGACATTCCAACCACAACGAACGTTTTGAATATCCTGATGCGTTATGTTCGCCTCGCCTTCTGCCTCGACTGCGTTAATATACTGAGGGGAGGTATTTGTCTGTACCACATCTGTTGGTGGTTCACTACAACATGCTGACCAACAGCGGCGCTCTGAGTCCAATATAATGAACTGCAAACATGTAACTAAAATGTTTACATTTTTCATTAATTTCAGACATTATACCTAATAAAAAAGACGTTTTCATTGTTAAATTCATAAATGCTGAATTGTGTATGTCCACACTGTACTGTCAACTACTTGACCTGGAAAGGTGAAAGAAATGCGTTTTTGTACCCAACTTTTTTACCATCATATGATACTGTATATGATATGCCTTTTTGTTCACAGTACACAGTTTTGAACCATAATACATGAATTGTAATTATATGCGACACTATAAGATGTAGACAAGATGCACTTCATTCGTAAAAGCGCAAGTACAGTATTTTAGTACAAGACAACAGCATGAATTATTAAGAATAGGACAATATGCTCACCTCGTCATCAAAATCTTCACTGATTAACTTTTCTCTATGAGCGGGCTGCAATGTTCCAGTGTTATCCAGACTAACGATGCTTTCACTGCCGGGTCTGCCATACTTCAGACAACTTTTTCGAGAGTCTGTCGTGCGATACACCTCATAATTGTGCATGTGCTGCAGAGTGCCGGTGCCCCCTGCGTCTGCGTAAAGAGGCGGGTAATACGGGATAACCGGTAGATGTCCATTAGATTTGTAAAACATCCGCTCACGTTTCCATCGGTAGCATTTTACCGACAGTATGGCTATTATGGACACAATAAAGAGAAAAGACACTACAGCCAGGGCCAAGACGAGATAAAAAGTCAGGTTGTCGTTGTATTCCTTGTCGTGCGTAAAGTCACTGAACTCCGAAAGCACTTCAGGAAAACTGTCCGCCAACGCCACGTTAACGTTTACTGTAGCAGAGCGAGAGGGCTGTCCGTTGTCCTCCACTACAACAGTGAGCTTCTGCTTCACAGCATCCTTATCAGTGACCTGCCTGACAGTTCTTATTTCTCCATTTTGTGCCCCAACTTCAAACAGAGCCCTGTCTGTCCCTTTCTGTAGTTTATATGAGAGCCACGCATTTTGTCCAGAGTCCACGTCCACAGCCACCACTTTGGTAACCAGGTAGCCTATATCTGCTGAACGAGGCACAATCTCAGCGACTAGAGAACCGCTGGTTTGCACTGGGTATAAAACCTGTGGCGCGTTATCATTCTGATCTTGAATAATTATTTTAACACTAATATTGCTGCTCAGTGGAGGGGAGCCTCCATCTTGTGCCTTTACGTGGACTGTAAAAGCTTTAATTTGCTCATAATCAAATGACCGTACAGCGTGAATGACACCACTCTCTGCGTTAACAGACACGTAAGATGACACGTGCACTCCGTTATCGGAGGATTCCTCTAGTATATATGACACGCGAGCATTTTGGTTCCAGTCTGCGTCTCTGGCTGTGACGGTGTAAATCGAGAGCCCGGGTGTGTTGTTTTCTAGAACAGAAGCCTCATATGAGCTCTTTCCAAACACAGGGGCGTTGTCATTTACATCAGTTATTTTTAATGATAAATCTGCGCGGCTGGAGAGGGATGGTACACCCTCATCAGAGCAGGTTACTGTTATGTTGTATTCAGCATTAGTCTCTCTATCTAACTCACTGTCAGTAACTATGCTGTAGAAACGATTTGATGTCGACTTGATTGCGAAAGGAATATTTTCATTAATTCTGCAGCTCACCTGGCCATTGCTGTCTGAATCTGGATCATTTACGCTTATCATCGCGATAACTGTATTAGGCGGGGCGTCCTCAGCTATTGTACTGGACTTTGATATAGTACTGATGACTGGGCTATTGTCATTTACATCTACGACATCGATAATTATTTTACATGAATCTGAAAGCCCCCCTTCGTCTTTACCCTCGACATAAAACTCGTGGTTGCGAGCGCGCTCATAGTCAAGGTCTCCAGTCAATATAATTTCGCCATTATGCCTGCCTATGTTAAATAAATCACTTATACCAGCAGTACTTCGTGTCAAGGAATACGTCACTATGCTATTAGATCCATCGTCAGAATCGGTGGCACTTACAGTAGTCAAACGGGTCCCTTTTGGCGAGTTTTCACTAGCGGATACTCTGTATACCTGCTGCGTAAATACCGGGGCATTATCATTGGCATCCAGCACAGTTACATGTATTTTAAGTGTCCCTGACATCTGTGGTTCACCCCCATCACTCGCAGTCAGCACTAACACCATGTCCTTTTGTTTCTCTCGGTCTAGAGGTTTCTGAAGAACCATTTCTATCATTTTACCACCTTCTTGCTGACGTTTGAAGTTTAACTGGAAATTATCAGTTGGGTTTAAACTATAGCTTTGGAGACCATTAATACCGACATCTGGATCAAATGCGATATCTAATATAAAGCGAGCACCTACTCCCGCATTTTCACTGATTTCAAAATTCATATCACTTTTCTCAAAGCCAGGAGGATTGTCGTTAATATCCATAATTTCTACAGTAACACTATACAACTCCATCGGGTTTTGTAGAATTATTTGAAAATGCAGCGCACAGGGCGTCGTCTGACCGCAAAGCGCCTCGCGGTCTATTCTCTCTTTGATAAGGAGGACACCTCTGCTCGTGTCTAACGCAATATATTCCGCCTGGTCTCCCGTGAAGACACGCGCTTTCCCTGCCTTTAGCCTTTTAATATCTAAACCCAAATCCTGTGCTATATTTCCTACTAAAGAACCAGTCGCCATTTCTTCTGGAATGGAGTAACTGACCTGACCGTGGACAAAGCCGAGACAGCATATCAGGAGAAATAACAGTACGCTCTGCTTCATTGTCCTCGTCGACATTTTGTGCAAAGAGATGCACAAACCACCCGTGGATAAAACAGTCCAATCGTCCTCAATGCAGCAAGTACATCCGACTACTGATACATATCCACGTATGACGCATTAAATTATCTGAGGATATACAGCCGACACAAACAAAAAATACATCCGAGTCGATGGTTACCCGGCTGACAAACAATCCGTGGTGCGGGTTTCTTTCTCTCATGCATTGTGACGTCGGGAGGAGGTACTTGGGAAATGTGCGCCACTTAACGCAACACACTAGCCAACAGCGGCACTTGGAGTCCAATCTGGAACACTGCACAAATCTGCACGGTTTTTATATTTGTGTGCGTAATTTGTGTGGTGACATTCAATCCAAAGACTATGTCTATGCATGTATGAAGAAATAGTAATACAGGGAGTGCAGCGAAGTGTGTGTGTGTGTGTGTGTGTGTGTGTGTGTGTGTGTGTGTGTGTGCGCGCGCGTTTGTGTGAGAGAGAAAGAGACAGAGACAGACAGACAGAGAGAGACATTTAAGCTCGTGAAACAGCCATTCATTCAGGACCAAGGCCAGCGACTACTGAGGTAGGTGGTGCGATAACAAATGAAACAATTCACCCATAACATGTTTGTTCGTGATAAAATACATAAAAGAGCAACAATGATGTACCATTAATTAGCCTACAAAGACACAATTTCAGGTAAGCTCACCTGGTCGTCCAAATCCTCACTTATGAGTTTTTCTCTTTGCATGTGAGGCAGAGTAAGGGTTCCGGTTGTGTTGAGGCTGTTTATACTCTGGCTGCACGGTCGCATGTGCTTCAGATCACTCTTTCGAGAGTCTGTTGTTCTGTACACTTCATAATTGTACACGTGCTGTAACGTCCCCGTGCCGCCAGCGTCTGCGTAAAGAGGCGGGTAATATGGTATGACGGGGAGATGTCCGTTAGATTTATAAAACATCCGCTCTCGCCTCCACCTGTAGCATTTCACGGCAAAAATCGCAATGATGGAAACAACGAACAGAAAAGAAACCACTGCCAGGGCTAAGACGAGATAGAAAGTCAGGTTGTCATTATATTCCTTGTCGTGCGTAAAGTCATTGAACTCCGAGAGCACCTCAGGAAAGCTGTCGGCCAACGCCACGTTAACGTTTATTGTAACAGAGCGAGCAGGCTGTCCGTTGTCTTCCACTACAACTGACAGTTTTTGTTTCACGGCATCTTTATCAGTTATTTGGCGAATTGTTTTTATTTCTCCATTCTGCGCACCCACTTCAAACAGAGCCCTCTCCGTGGTTTTCTGTAGTTTATAAGAGAGCCAGGCATTCTGTCCAGAGTCCACATCTACAGCCACCACTTTAGTCACAAGGTAGCCCACATCAGCTGAACGAGGGACAATTTCGGCCACAAGGGAGCTGCCTGTATGTACTGGATACAGCACTTGAGGGGCGTTGTCGTTTTGGTCTTGAATACTGATTTTCACGCTCACATTACTACTCTGCGGAGGCGAACCTCCATCCTGGGCCTTAACTTGAAATTGGAAATCTTTAATTTGTTCATAGTCAAAAGAGCGCACTGCATGGATAACACCGCTGTCAGCATTAACAGACACGTAAGCTGAAATTGGCTCACCATTTATGGTGGATTCCTGCAGAATGTATGAAATACGTGCATTCTGCTTCCAGTCGGCATCTTTTGCATGAATTGTGAATATGGAGAGACCCGGTGAGTTGTTTTCCGGAATGGAGGCTTCATATACTGTCTTTTCAAATACAGGGGGATTATCGTTTACATCTGATATCTGTAAATAGAGAGTCAGGTTGCTAGAGAGCAAAGGCACTCCCTCGTCAGTGCACGTCACAGTAATGTTATAATTCGGCTGTCTCTCCCGGTCTAAGTCACCATCCCCTACCAAGCTAAAAAAGTTATTTGATGTCGATTTCAGCGAAAATGGAATGTTGTCGTTTATTGAACATTGGATTTTGCCATTTTCTCCGGAGTCTTGGTCTTGTACATTAAGTATGGCGACGGCAGTGTCCTTTTTTGAATCTTCTGATATTGCGTTTGATTTCGACATTATATTAATGCTTGGCCTATTGTCATTGACATCATTCACACTGATCATTACTTTACAAATATCAGTGTGACCCCCATGATCACGGGCCTGAACATTGAACTGGTAATGTTTCTGTTTTTCATAGTCAAGATCCCCAGTTAACTGTATCACGCCCTTATCCGAGTCTATCTCAAACAATGATTCGACAGCCCCAGTAGAGATAGAATATGATATCATGCCATATGAGCCTTGATCAGCGTCTGTGGCGGTAACTGTTGTCAAAACAGTTCCCTTTGACGCATTTTCTGCTACGCTAGCTTTATAGACAGGTTGGGAACAAACAGGCGCATTATCATTTGCGTCAATCACTGTAATTTGTATCTGCATTGTTCCAGACAACTGCGGGTCGCCTCCATCCAACGCTGTCAGCATTAGTGTTATATGGTCATTCTTTTCTCGATCTAAAGATTTCTGTAAGACCATTTCGACATTTTTATTACCATCTGGGTCACTGTGTAGCTTTAGTATGAAATTATCCGTCGGATTTAATGTATAGCTTTGGAGGCCATTCACGCCGACATCTTGGTCTTTTGCTGTCTCTAAGGCAAAACGTGCCCCTGTTTGTGCCAATTCATTAATCTCAAACTTCATTTCATTCTTTCTAAAAATTGGAGGGTTGTCGTTTACGTCTGTTATCTCTATTGTAACTGTGTAGAATTCCATGGGATCCTCTAACATGATTTGAAAATGCAGAGCGCATGGCGTGGTCTGCCCGCATAACGTTTCTCTGTCTATTTTTTCTTTGATAGAAAGCACTCCCCTGTCTTTGTTTAGGGCGATGTATTCGGTATCGTCTCCGGTGTAAATGCGAGCTTTGCCTGTGTTCAGCCTTTTCAAATCCAGCCCTAAATCCTGTGCTATGTTTCCGACAAAGGAGCCTTTAGACATTTCTTCTGGAATCGAATAGCTAACTTGTCCACGCACAATGCCACAGCCGAAAAACAAAGCGAACAATAGTACTTGCCGTATCCTGTTTTGCCCCGACATTTTCTTCGTAAAAACTGTTAAAATTTATCAACACTTGAATCACTCTTCCACAGAGTATGTTAATCCCACAGGTGTAAATCCAAACCGTGTAGCATTCCAAGAATTAATAAAAGAAATGTACTGTCTTGGTCTTCATGTTAACAACGGGAATGTCTGCCTTCGACTGCTCCCCTCGAGGATGTGTGAACCAGAGTGGGAGGGCTTGCTTGTTATTTTTCCTTTAGCTTCAACTCACTAACCAACAGCGGCACTGCGAGTCGAATCAGACGAACTACACACTATTTATGTTTTTTTGTGAGAATTAAGGTAAACGTACCTCTCCATAAAGAACAAGAAGTGTCAATAAAGTCCCAATGTTTTATAATAATAGTTTGCTGGGATCAAATGTTCTAAAGTATATTAGTCAAAACAATTTGCACTGACCTATTTTAGTTAGTAGGCCTATTTGTTATTGGTGTGCCCTGGAATGTCCAGTTTGTGTATAAATCAACCCATGGAAAAAAACAAACAATTGTGCAATAGCAATTGCAATGGCAGTCGCAAAGAAAATAATATTTTCACAACACTTTGGATAAGCCATTATAGATACTTAATTTGTGAATGCCAGGTGTAATTATAATGAATTTAATAGCATAACACTGTGTACTTCTTATTTTATACATAACTACTTGTAATGCAAAACTGATATTTAAAGAAAAGATGGGCATAACACAACAGCGTGGTAGAAAATATACACTCCACAGTTCTCACCTGATCATCACAATCGTCAATCAGTTTCTCGTTGCGCGCATGCGGTAGAGTGTGTGCTTCACTGTTATCCAGGCTGATGATGCTCTGATTGCAAGGCCTGACATACTTCATATCACTCTTCCTGGAGTCTGTTGTTCTGTAATGCTCATAGTTGTACACGTGTTGCAGAGTTCCTGTGCCCCCTACGTCTGCGTAAAGGGGCGGGTAGTATGGAATAACCGGTAGCTGTCCATTGGATTTGTAAAACATCCGCTCACGTCTCCATCGGTAACATTTTACCGACAGTATGGCTATGATGGAGACAATAAAGAGAAAAGACACTACAGCCAGGGCCAAGACCAGATAAAACGTCAGGTTGTCATTGTACTCCTTGTCGTGCGTAAAGTCACTGAACTCGGAGAGCACTTCAGGAAAGCTGTCCGCCAAAGCCACGTTAACGTTTACTGTTGCTGAGCGAGACGGCTGTCCGTTATCCTCAACTATAACAGTAAGTTTTTGCTTCACAGCATCTTTATCAGTGACCTGTCTGATGGTTCTTATTTCTCCATTTTGTGCGCCAACTTCAAAGAGAGCTCTGTCTGACGCTTTCTGTAGTTTATATGAGAGCCAGGCATTCTGTCCAGAGTCCACATCAACAGCCACCACTTTAGTCACCAGGTAGCCTATATCTGCTGAACGAGGCACAATTTCAGCGACTAGAGAACCGCTAGTTTGCACTGGGTATAAAACCTGTGGTGCGTTATCATTCTGATCTTGAATAATTATTTTAACACTAATATTGCTGCTCAGAGAAGGGGAGCCTCCATCTTGTGCCTTTACGTGGAATGTAAAAGCTTTAATTTGCTCGTAGTCGAATGACCGTACAGCGTGAATCACACCACTCTCTGCGTTAACAGACACGTAAGATGACACCGGCACTCCGTTATCGGAGGATTCCTCCAGTATATATGACACGCGAGCATTTTGGTTCCAATCTGCGTCTCTGGCTGTGACAGTGAAAATCGAGAGCCCCGGTGTGTTGTTTTCTAAAACAGAGGCCTCATACGAGCTCTTTTGAAACACAGGGGCGTTGTCATTTACATCAGTTATTTGTAATGATAAATCTGCGCGGCTGGAGAGGGATGGTACACCCTCATCAGAGCAGGTTACTGTTATGTTGTATTCAGACTTGGTCTCCCTGTCTAACTCACTGGCAGTAACTATGCTGTAGAAACGATTTGATGATGGTTTTATCTCGAAAGGAGTGTTTTCATTAATACTGCAGCTCACCTGGCCATTGCTGTCTGAATCTGGATCATTCACGCTGATCATAGCAATTACTGTAGAAAGCGGAGCATTCTCCGCCGTAGCACTAGACTTTGATATTGTGCTAATAACTGGGCTGTTGTCGTTTACATCTATAATGTCCACAACAACTTTACAGGAATCCAATAGCCCCCCTTCATCCCTGCCCTCAACATAAAATTGGTAATTTTTCACTTTTTCGTAATCTAGTTGACCTATCAGTGTAACCTCTCCATTACGCCCGTCTACAGAAAACGTGCTGGATATACTAGCAGTGCTTCGCGATAAAGAGTAAGTGACTACGTTATTAGACCCACTATCAGCATCAGTGGCACTTACAGCAGTCAAGAGGGTACCCTTAGGGGAATTTTCATTAACAGACACTTTGTAAGTCTGCTGCGTAAAAACCGGGGCATTGTCATTTGCATCTAACACATTCACGTGTACTTTTACTGTTCCTGACATCTGTGGTTCTCCTCCGTCAACTGCAGTTAATACAAGCGTCATATATTCATATTTCTCCCGGTCTAGAGATTTTTGAAGAATCATTTCTACTATCTTCCCGCCATCTGGTTGCTGATTTAGTTTTAGTTGGAAATTATCTGTAGGATTTAAAGTGTAGGTTTGCAGACCATTAGTGCCAACATCCGGATCAACTGCTATCTCTAACATAAAGCGAGCACCGACCGCTGCATTTTCACTTATTTCAAATTTCATCTCATTCTTTTCAAAACTGGGAGGGTTGTCGTTAATATCTGTGATTTCTACCGTCACACTGTATAACTCCATCGGGTTATCGAGAATAATCTGAAAATGTAAAGCGCACGGCGATGTTTGTCCGCACAGCGCCTCTCTGTCTATTCTTTCTTTGATGAGAAGGATGCCCCTGTCTTTGTCTAGTGCGATGTAGTCCGGCTGGTCACCCGTAAAGATACGGCCCTTGCCTGTTTTCAGTCTCTTTATGTCTAAGCCCAAATCCTGCACTATATTACCCACCAATGAGCCCTTCGACATTTCCTCGGGAATAGAGTAACTGACCTGACCATGCACCGAACACAAAGAGTGAATGAGCATCAATACCAGTACGCCCCTCGCCATTGTCCTGGTCGACATATTCCTTTTCAGAGATAACTCCAAAACACGGTTTTGTCCGTCAGCAAAACGCAGATATGCGATGAGTCCTGTATTCCAAAGTACTCCAAAACGTTGTGATCTTACACCAAAAAATCAAGCTTCAGCGAAAGGAAACAGAGTCCGACTCGATGTTTTCCCCGACGACAAATAGGTAGGCTAAAGCTGGGCTTTTTTGTCCGACTCACTGTGACGTTATGGGGAGGTACCACTATAATGTCCTCAGCAAAATAAAACGCGCTGACCAACAGCGGCACTTACAGTCCAACCTATTAAATTACACGTATTATTTAAAAGTGTGCTGATGTCTTACACATGTTGTCAAAACAGTGCAGGTATACAAGAAATACACACATTAATTAAGGGCATATCTATAAAACCACAAGTGTGTGTGTGTGTGTGTGTGTGTGTGTGTGTGTGTGTGTGTGTGTGTGAAAGAGAGACAGGCAGACAGACAGAGATTCAAGCTCTTAAAAACAGCCATTTCATTCAGCACCAAGACCAGCTACTGCAGTGAGGTGGCAAAATAACACAAGAAACAATTTACTCATGTTTATCCGGGTTAAAATTAATCCAAAGAAAGAGTGACGTAAAATGAATTACCAAGACATACCAGGCACACAGATAGATCACTATGAACTAAAACAGTAACTGCACAAATTCAGCACCAAGGCCAGCGACAATACTTAAAGTTTTATCATCATAAATACTTAATTTGTGAATGATAGACATTGTAATGAATGTACCCATAACAGCATACCGTTGTGTTTGACCTCTTATTTAATACATGAGCACTCATAATGTATAACTAATATGTGAAAAATGTGCCAATAAGACAACAGCGTGGAAAAAATATAAACTACATAGCCCTCACCTGATCATCACAATCGTCAATCAGTTTCTCGTTGCGCGCATGCGGTAGAGTGTGTGCTTCACTGTTATCCAGGCTGATGATGCTCTGATTGCAAGGCCTGACATACTTCATATCACTCTTCCTGGAGTCTGTTGTTCTGTAGTGCTCATAGTTGTACACATGCTGTAGAGTCCCTGTGCCCCCTACGTCTGCGTAAAGGGGCGGGTAATACGGGATAACCGGTAGCTGTCCATTAGATTTGTAAAACATCCGCTCACGTCTCCATCGGTAACATTTTACCGACAATATGGCTATTATGGACACAATAAAGAGAAAAGACACTACAGCCAGGGCCAAAACGAGATAAAAAGTCAGATTATCGTTGTATTCCTTGTCGTGCGTAAAGTCACTGAACTCCGAGAGCACTTCAGGAAAGCTGTCTGCCAATGCCACGTTAACGTTTACTGTAGCAGAGCGAGAGGGCTGTCCGTTGTCCTCCACTACAACAGTGAGCTTTTGCTTCACAGTATCCTTATCAGTGACCTGTCTGACAGTTCTTATTTCTCCATTTTGTGCGCCGACTTCAAAGAGAGCTCTGTCTGACCCTTTCTGTAGTTTATATGAGAGCCAGGCATTCTGCCCGGAGTCCACATCCACAGCCACCACTTTGGTAACCAGGTAGCCTATATCTGCTGAACGAGGCACAATCTCAGCGACTAGAGAACCGCTGGTTTGCACTGGGTATAAAACCTGTGGCGCGTTATCATTCTGATCTTGAATAATTATTTTAACATTAATATTGCTGCTGAGTGGAGGGGAGCCTCCATCTTGTGCCTTTACGTGGAACGTAAAAGCTTTAATTTGCTCATAATCAAATGACCGTACAGCATGAATCACACCACTCTCTGCGTTAACAGACACGTAAGATGACATGGGCACTCCGTTATCAGAGGATTCCTCCAGTATATACGACACGCGAGCATTTTGGTTCCAATCTGCATCTCGGGCTGTGAGAGTGAAAATCGAGAGCCCCGGTGTGTTGTTTTCTAGAACAGAGGCCTCATACGAGCTCTTTTCAAACACAGGGGCGTTGTCATTAACATCAGTTATTTTTAATGATAAATCTGCGCGGCTGGAGAGGGATGGTACACCCTCATCAGAGCAGGTTACTGTTATGTTGTATTCAGCATTAGTCTCCCTGTCTAACTCACTGTCAGTAACTATGCTGTAGAAACGATTTGATGTCGATTTGATTGCAAAAGGAATATTTTCATTTATACTGCAGCTCACCTGGCCATTGCTGTCTGAATCTGGGTCGTTTACGCTAATCATCGCGATAACTGTATTAGACGGGGCATCCTCTGCAATTGTGCTAGATTTGGATATAGTACTAATGACTGGACTGTTATCATTTACGTCAATAACGTCTATAATTATTTTACATGAATCTGATAAACCCCCTTCATCTTTTCCCTCAATATAAAGTTGATGATTTCGTGCTTTCTCGTAGTCCAGTTGACCAATTAAGGTAACATCTCCATTATTTCTATCCACAGAAAACATATCGGATATACCAGTGACACTCCGTGACAAAAAATAGGTAACTATATTATTTGACCCAGAGTCAGCATCAGTGGCACTTACTGTGGTCAAATGGGTGCCCTTTGGGGAATTTTCATTAACAGATACTTTGTAAATCTG
This sequence comes from Setipinna tenuifilis, assembly GCA_030347295.1. NCBI lineage: Eukaryota > Metazoa > Chordata > Actinopteri > Clupeiformes > Engraulidae > Setipinna > Setipinna tenuifilis. Next base: position 20,508,662 of record CM059288.1, on the reverse strand, counting down.
CTGCGTAAAAACTGGAGCATTATCGTTAGCGTCTAACACAGTAACGTGAATCTGAGCTGTCCCTGACATCTGCGGTTCTCCTCCATCAACAGCAGTTAATACCAGTGTAATGTCTTCCTGTTTCTCCCTGTCCAGAGGTTTCTGAAGAATCATTTCTACAATCTTGCCACCATCTGGCTGCTGATTTAGTTTTAGTTGGAAATTATCTGTAGGTTTGAGGGTGTATGTTTGAAGACCATTGATACCAACATCCGGATCACCCGCTACTTCTAACATAAAACGAGCACCGATCGCTGCATTTTCACTTATTTCAAATTTCATCTCGCTCTTTTCAAAACTTGGAGGGTTGTCGTTAATATCTGTAATTTCTACCGTCACACTGTATAACTCCATCGGGTTGTCGAGAATGATTTGAAAATGTAAAGCGCACGGCGATGTTTGTCCGCACAGCGCCTCTCTGTCTATTCTTTCTTTGATGAGAAGGATGCCCCTGTCTTTGTCTAGTGCGATGTAGTCCGGCTGGTCACCCGTAAAGATACGACCCTTCCCTGTTTTCAGTCTCTTTATATCTAAGCCCAAATCCTGCACTATATTACCCACCAATGAGCCCTTCGACATTTCCTCGGGAATAGAATAACTGACCTGACCATGCACCGAACACAGAGAGTGAATAAGCATCAATACCAGTACGCCCCTCGCCATTGTCCTGGTCGACATATTCCTTTTCAGAGATAACTCCAAAACACGGTTTTGTCCGTCAGCAAAACGCAGACATGCGATGAGTCGTGTATTCCAAAGAAGTACTCCGAACCGTTGTGATCTTATTCTTACACCAAAAAATCAAGCTTCGCCGAAAGGAAACAGAGTCCGATTCGATGTTTTCCCCGACGTGATAGGCTAAAGCTGTCTTTTTTGTCCGACTCACTGTGACGTTACGGGGAGGTACCACTACAATGTTCTCAGCAAAATAAAACGCGTTGACCAACAGCGGCACTTACAGTCCAACCTATTAAATTACACATATTATCTAAACGTATGGCGATACCTTGCACATACTGTCAAAACATACAACAAATACACTGGATTATGCTGAATTAAGAGCATACCTATAAAAGCACAAGTGTGTGTTTGTGTGTGTGTGTGTGTGTGTGTGTGTGTGTGTGTGTGTGTGTGTGTGTGTGTGTGTGTGTGTGTGTGTGTCAGGAAGAGACAGAAAGAAAGAGAGACAGACAGAGATTCAAGCTCTTAAAAACAACCATTTCATTCAGCACCAAAGCCAGCTACTGCAGTGAGGTGGCAAAATAACACACAAAAAAATAAATTTACCCATGTTTGTCCAGGTTAAAATTAACCCAAGGAAAGCGTGATGTAAAAAGAATTACCAGGACATACCAGACACATACATAGATATAAAACTGAAACAGTAACTGAACCAATTCAGCACCAAGGCCAGCGACAGTACTATAGGTGTGTCAAACAACTGCAATCGACCTAAACATTTTTTTACTGACAAAAAGTGCAACAACCCTTTACAACAACCCAGAAATATCTGAAAGTGAGCTCACCTGATTCGGATCTTCCGAATCCTCAATTATGAGCTTCTCTCTTTGCGCGTGAGGCAGCGTAAGGGTTCCCGCGTTGCTGAGGCTAATTATGCTCTCACTGCAAGGCTGCATGTGTTTCAGATCACTCTTTCTAGAATCGGTTGTTCTGCAGACCTCATAATTGTACACGTGCTGTAATGTCCCCGTGCCTCCCGCGTCTGCGTAAAGAGGCGGGTAATATGGTATGACGGGAAGATGTCCGTTGGATTTATAAAACATCCGCTCTCGCCTCCACCTGTAGCATTTTACTGAAAAAATCGCAATGATGGAAACTATAAAAAGTGAAGAAACAACTGCCAAGGCTAAGACGAGATAAAAAGTGAGATTGTCATTGTATTCTTTGTCGTGCGTAAAATCGCTGAACTCGGAGAGTACTTCTGGAAAGCTGTCAGCTAAGACCACGTTGACATTGACTGTAGCAGAGCGAGAGGGTTGTCCGTTGTCCTCCACTACAATTGTGAGTTTTTGTTTGACAGCATCTTTATCAGTTATTTGGCGAATCGTTCTTATTTCTCCGTTCTGCGCACCCACTTCAAACAAAGCCCTCTCCGTGGTTTTCTGTAGTTTATATGAGAGCCAGGCATTCTGTCCAGAGTCCACATCGACAGCCACAACCTTAGTGACAAGATAGCCCACATCTGCCGACCGGGGCACCATTTCAGCCACCAGGGAGCTGCCTGTATGTACTGGATACAGCACTTGAGGGGCGTTGTCATTTTGGTCTTGAATATTGATTCTAACACTCACGTTACTGCTTCGTGGAGGTGAGCCGCCATCCTGTGCTTTAACATGAAACTGAAAATCTTTAATTTGTTCATAGTCGAAAGAACGTAATGCACTGATTACTCCATTATCAGCATTGACAGACACGTAAGATGAGACGGGTCCTCCATTTATTTTGGATTCTTCGAGCATGTATGAAATACGCGCATTCTGGTTCCAGTCTTCGTCTTGTGCATGAACGGAGAATATAGAAAGACCCGGTGTGTTGTTTTCGAGAATGGAGGATTCGTATGAGCTCTTTTGAAACACAGGTGCGTTGTCATTCACATCTGATATGTGTAAGGAGAGGGTAATGCTGTTGGAGAGCGAGGGCGCCCCTTCGTCATTGCACGTCACCGTGATATTGTAATCTCTCTGTCGCTCCCGGTCCAGCTCGTCATCCGTGACCAAACTAAAGAAGTTACTGGATGTAGATTTGAGAGAGAATGGTATGTCCTCGTTTATAAAACAATGGACCTTTCCGTTTTCTCCAGAGTCAGAATCTTGTACGCTGAGTATAGCTACAGCGGTGCCCTGTTTTGAATCCTCAGATATTGCTTTTGACTTAGACATTATACTGATGGCTGGCTTATTATCATTGACATCATTCACACTAATCATCACTTTACATACATCAGCCTGTCCACCGTGATCTCTTGCTTGTATATTTAGTTGGTAATATTTCTGTTTTTCATAATCGATGCCTCCTTTTAATTTTACTACTCCTTCGCGGGGGTCAATATCGAACAATAAATTAGCCCCTTCTGTCGATATTGAATATGACACCATTCCGTTTAAGCCTTGGTCCGCGTCAGAAGCGCTAACTGTTGTTAAAATAGTCCCTGGCGGAGCATTTTCTGACACGGTTGCCTTGTAAACAGGCTGAGAGCAGACTGGTGCATTGTCATTCGCATCCAGCACTGTAATCTGTACCTGCATGGTTCCAGACATTTGGGGATCACCTCCGTCCAGCGCCGTCAACAATAAAGTTAACTGGTCATTTTTCTCTCGATCTAAAGCCTTCTGTAAGACCATTTCTACATTTTTGTTCCCCTCTGGGTCACTGTGTAACTGTAAAACGAAATGATCTGTCGGATTCAGCGTGTAGGTTTGAAGACCGTTGACGCCGACGTCTTGGTCATTTGCTCTCTCTAAAACAAAACGGGAGCCTGTCTGTGTTAATTCATTAATCTCGAATTTCATTTCGCTCTGCCTGAAGACAGGAGGATTATCATTTACATCTGTTAACTCCACCGTGACAGTATAGAATTCTAAAGGATCCTCTAACATGATTTGAAAATGTAAAGCGCATGGCGTAGTCTGCCCGCATAACGTTTCTCTGTCTGTTCTTTCTTTGATGGAAAGCACTCCCCTGTCTTTGTTCAGCGCGATGTATTCGGTATCCTCTCCGGTGTAAATGCGAGCTTTGCCTGTTTTGAGCCTTTTCAAATCCAGCCCTAAATCTTGTGCTATATTTCCAACAAAGGAGCCTGTGGGCATTTCTTCTGGAATTGAATAGCTAATCTGTCCAAAAACAACACCGAGACCGAAAATCCAAATGAATAACAGTACTTGCCGTGTCCCGATTTTGGCCATCATTGTCTTTGTTAAAGCACATACATGTGAACGAGCTCTTCAAATTGAAATTGTCGACGTTAATAGTAATCCAAATACCATGCGTTTAAATCCCACAAGATTCCGTGAACAAACAAAAGATATATCCTGTCCTTGTGTTCGCTTTAACAGTGCGATGTTTTGCCGTCAACTGTTCTTGGCGATGTACGGACAAAATGGGAGGAACTGCTTTATATCTTTTTTTACCCAGCCTCAAATCGCTGACCAACAGCGGCACTGCGAGTCGAGTGAGACGAACTACATGTCAGCTGAATGCATGAGGCCAACTTCTGAAGCACTAATACTTTAAAAAGACCGTAAAATACGAATCGCCTGTACTATATAACTGTATAAAGTAGAATTGAATGTCAAGCGTATTAATATTTCTCTCTAAATATGAAAACATCAAGTTTTGCAACACTATTTTTGTATAATTATCGTCATAATGAAAATATGCACGAGAGTGGGCAGAAATACAATGATCATTTTGGATCAATGGCACAAAAATATTACCTTCATCATAAACATTAATTAGAAAGAACTAGATTTCATTACAACCATATTTTCAGCCAACTTTCTTCGTTAAATATTAATTCAGTCTCAAACACCATATAGAAAAGTAGAGTACAGTATAGCTTAGTACAGTACAGTGTGTAATTAACTCTCAAACTCTCACCTGATCGTCAGTGTCCTCAATAAGTTTCTCACTGTGCGCATGCGGCAGAGTCTGTATGTCTGTGTTATCCAGACTGATGATGCTTTGATTGCAAGGTCTGACATACTTCATATCACTCTTCCTGGAGTCTGTTGTTCTGTAATGCTCATAGTTGTACACATGCTGTAGAGTTCCTGTGCCCCCTACGTCTGCGTAAAGGGGCGGGTAATACGGAATAACCGGTAGCTGTCCATTAGATTTATAAAACATCCGCTCACGTCTCCATCTGTAGCACTTCACTGACAGTATGGCTATGATGGAGACGATAAAGAGAAAAGACACTACAGCCAGGGCCAAGACGAGATAAAAAGTCAGATTGTCGTTGTACTCCTTGTCGTGCGTAAAATCACTGAATTCGGAGAGAACTTCAGGAAAGCTGTCTGCCAATGCCACGTTAACGTTTACTGAAGCAGAGCGAGAGGGCTGTCCGTTATCCTCAACTATAACAGTGAGCTTTTGCTTTACAGCATCTTTATCAGTGACCTGTCTGACAGTTCTTATTTCTCCATTTTGTGCGCCGACTTCAAAAAGTGCCCTATCTGTCCCTTTCTGTAGTTTGTATGACAGCCAGGCATTTTGCCCAGAGTCAACATCAACAGCCACCACTTTAGTGACCAGATAGCCCACATCTGCTGAACGAGGCACAATTTCAGCAACAAGGGACCCGCTAGTCTGTACTGGATATAGAATCTGCGGTGCGTTGTCGTTCTGGTCTTGAATATGTATTACGACGCTGACATTACTACTGAGTGGAGGGGACCCACCATCTTGCGCTTTTACGCGGAATTGAAAAGATTTGATTTGCTCATAATCAAACGACCGCACAGCATTAATGACGCCGCTCTCAGCATTGACGGACACATAAGAGGACACTGGCACTCCATTAACTGTGGAATCCTCCAAAATATATGACACTCTGGCATTCTGGTTCCAGTCTGCGTCTTTGGCTAGTAGCTTGAAGACAGAGACACCCGGTGTGTTGTTTTCTATAATCGAAGCCTCATACGAGCTCTTTTCAAACACTGGAGCATTATCATTCACGTCTGATACTTGCAGCGAGACACTGATGCTGCCTGAGAGTGACGGTATTCCCGCGTCATTGCACGTAACTGTGATATTATACACCGCGTTCCTCTCTCTGTCTAACTCATCATCCGTAACCAGACTATAAAACCCATTTGTTGTCGTCTTTAGAGTAAACGGTAAATTATCTTTGATCAGGCACTCAACCCGCCCGTCATCTCCAGAGTCTGGGTCTTGCACCTTAAACACTCCGACTACAACTCCAGGCTTTGACTCCTCGGCGATAACATTTGGCATTGATAAAATATTAATTACAGGCGAATTATCATTCGTATCTAAAACATCAATCTGTACTTTACAGGAATCTGTTAGACCCCCTTCATCACTGGCTTGCACATCTATTTCGTAATGTCGTGCCTTTTCATAATCCACATCCCCTTTCAACTTCAACACTCCATTTTTTTCATCGATTTCAAACATATCACGTGTTTTATCCATAGTTTTCGCAATGGAATATAAAACATCGCCATTAGAGCCTTGGTCTGCGTCTGACGCACTGACTGTTGTTAAAACTGTGCCTTTTGGCACATTCTCTGCAATGCTTGTCCTGTATATGGCTTGCGTAAAAACAGGCGCATTATCATTTATGTCTAAGACAGTGACATGAATCTGCGCTGTGCTAGATAACTGTGGATCCCCTCCATCCACTGCTGTCAAAACTAATGACAATGTATCTTGCTTTTCTCGATCTAAGGGCTTTTGTAAAAGCATTTCTACAAATTTCCTTCCGTCTGGCTGGCTTTTTAACTTTAGCACAAAGTTATCATTGGTATTTAAAGAATAGCTCTGTAGATCATTCACGCCTACATCAGCGTCGCTTGCCCTCTCTAACACAAATTTGGCCCCGACAACCGCCGATTCGCTGATTTTAAATCTCATTTCATTATTTTCGAAGATCGGAGGGTTATCATTTACATCCATGATTTCAACATTAATGCTATATAATTCCACTGGATTCTCAAGTATAATCTGAAAATGCAGGGCGCATGGCGTCCGTTTCTCGCACAACACCTCTCTGTCTATCCTCTCTCTGATAAGCAGGAGCCCTCTGTCTTTATTCAGCTCGATGTATTGAGTGCTGTCCTCGGTGTAAATACGGGCTTTCCCTGATTTTAATCTTTTAAAATCTAAACCCAAATCCTGGGCTATGTTTCCAACCACAGAGCCTTTCGACATCTCCTCCGGAATAGAATAACTGACCTGCCCGTGCACAGCAGACAAAACGAACAAAGCGAACAACAATACTTGCCGCACGACGGTGTTGTCCGACATTTTCTCTTTGTCAAAGGTACCGAACAAAATAAAATCCGTGATATAAAGGTATTCCGTTGTGTTTGGCGGTCTGTTGTTGCAAGCTCGACGTGTTTTTCAGCGTTTGTAATAGCAGAATTCAAGAGTTCAGTATCCGCATCCTCGCCTGTGTGCTGCTTTCAGCTTTCCTGCGATGATTGTATGTTTCTTTCTCTGTCTCGTATGCTGACATAATACAGGGCGGGATTGTGCATTTGTCTAACCAAAATCCTACACGCTAACCAACAGCGGCACTCTGAGTCTGATTTGATGAACTACAGAAAAAAGTCACACAGAGTAAACTCTGCAGTAGGGAAATGTCATAATGTGAAAAGTAGCAAAACATCATTGTAGAATTCACATCCAGGCCTTCTCGCAACAGTACATATGTACAAGGATTCAAGAAAAGTAATTACAAAGGCAGTGTAGCGTTTCAGTACACAGAGATGCAATAAATATTGTGTGTGTGTGTGTGTGTGTGTGTGTGTGTGTGTGTGTGTGTGTGTGTGTGTGCGTCCGTGTGTGTGTGATGTGAGCTGCTCAACGATATTGGAACCAATTAATTCATGTAAAATACTCAATTAATTATAATTTTCATCGCATTAACGTAACCTGCCACCGTGAACAACATAACCTGCAAGACAGGATGAGTAGCCTATACCGACTCTGTGGTGAACCGGCAAAGCGTATTCAGGACCATGGTCAGTGATTTAAAAAGCACTCACTCCCAGCAACCCACACAACTTATTTACACTTGTTAGCAGTAATGGCACACGTCATAAGCCTACCCTAAAAGAGAGAGAGAGAGGGAGAGAGAGAGAGAGAGAGAAACACTGGACCCTGCGTCAGTGCATGTATGTGTTAGTAGCGGATGAATCACGCTCACCTGGTCCTCTAAGTCTTCACAGCTCATTCGGTCTCTTTGCATGTGAGGAAGTGTTTGTGATCCACTCGTGTCCAGACTAATGATGCTCTGACCACACGGGCCTCCGTACTTCACATCGCTTTTTCGCGAATCAGTGGTTCTGTAATGCTCGTAGTTGTACACATGCTGTAGAGTTCCCGTGCCCCCTACGTCTGCGTAAAGAGGCGGGTAGTATGGAATAACCGGTAGATTCCCGTTGGATTTATAAAACATCCGCTCACGTCTCCATCTGTAGCACTTCACTGACAGTATGGCTATGATGGAGACAATAAATAGAAAAGACACTACAGCCAGGGCCAAGACGAGATAAAAAGTCAGATTGTCGTTGTACTCCTTGTCCTGCGTAAAGTCACTGAATTCGGAGAGCACTTCAGGAAAGCTGTCTGCCAATGCCACGTTAACGTTTACTGAAGCAGAGCGACAGGGCTGTCCGTTGTCCTCCACTATGACAGTGAGCTTTTGCTTTACAGCATCCTTATCTGTGACCTGTCTGACAGTTCTTATTTCTCCATTCTGTGCGCCAACTTCAAAAAGCGCTCTGTCTGTCCCTTTCTGTAGTTTGTATGACAGCCAGGCATTTTGCCCAGAGTCAACATCAACAGCCACCACTTTAGTGACCAGGTAGCCCACATCTGCTGAACGAGGCACAATTTCAGCAACAAGGGAGCCGCTAGTCTGAACTGGATATAGAATCTGCGGTGCGTTGTCGTTCTGGTCTTGAATATGTATTACGACGCTGACATTACTACTGAGTGGAGGGGACCCACCATCTTGCGCTTTTACGCGGAATTGAAAATATTTGATTTGCTCATAATCAAACGAGCGCACAGCATTAATGACACCGCTCTCAGCATTGACGGATACATAAGAGGACACTGGCACTCCATTAACTGTGGAATCCTCCAAAATATAAGACACTCGGGCATTCTGGTTCCAGTCTGCGTCATTGGCTAGTAGCTTAAAGACAGGGACACCCGGTGTGTTGTTTTCTATAATCGAAGCCTCATACGAGCTCTTTTCAAACATGGGAGCATTATCATTCACGTCTGACACTTGCAGCGAGAGACTAATGCTGCCTGAGAGTGACGGTATTCCCGCGTCATTGCACGTCACTGTGATATTATACACTGCATTTCTTTCTCTGTCTAACTCATCATCCGTAACCAGACTATAAAACCCATTTGTTGTCGTCTTTAGAGTAAACGGTAAATTATCCTTGGTGAGGCACTCAACCCGCCCGTCATCTCCAGAGTCTGGGTCCTGCACTTTAAACATTCCGACTACAACTCCGGGCTTTGAATCTTCAGCAATAATATTTGACATAGATAAAATATTGATTACAGGTGAGTTATCATTGGTGTCTAAAACATCAATCTGTACTTTGCAGGAATCTGTTAACCCCCCTTCATCACTTGCTTGCACATCTATTTCGTAATGTCGTGCCTTTTCATAATCAACAGCTCCTTTCAGCTTCAACACTCCCCTTTTCTCATCAATTTCAAACATATCTCGTGTTTCATCCATAGTTTTCGCTATGGTATACATTACATCTCCATTAGAGCCTTGATCTGCGTCTGAGGCGCTGACTGTTGTTAAAACTGTGCCTTTTGGAGCATTCTCTGAAATACTCGTTCTGTATATTGCCTGCGTAAAAACAGGCGCATTATCATTTATGTCTAATACAGTGATGTGAATCTGCGCAGTACTAGATAATTGTGGATCCCCTCCATCCACTGCTGTCAAAACTAATGACAATGTATCTTGCTTTTCTCGATCTAAATGCTTTTGTAAAAGCATTTCCACAAATTTCTTACCATCTGGCTGGCTTTTTAATTTAAGCACAAAGTTATCATTGGTATTTAAAGAATAGCTCTGTAGATCATTCACTCCTACATCAGCGTCACTTGCCCTCTCTAACACAAATTTGGCCCCGACAACCGCCGATTCGCTGATTTTAAATTTCATTTCATTATTTTCAAAGATCGGGGGATTGTCATTGATATCTGTGATTTCAACATTAATACTATATAATTCCATCGGATTCTCAAGTATAATCTGAAAATGCAGGGCGCATGGCGTCCGTTTCCCGCACAACGCCTCTCTATCTATCCTCTCCCTGATAAGCAGGAGCCCTCTGTCTTTATTCAGCTCGATGTATTGATTGCTGTCCTCGGTGTAAATACGAGCCTTGCCCGATTTTAATCTTTTCAAATCTAAACCCAAATCTTGGGCTATGTTACCGACAACAGAGCCTTTCGTCATCTCCTCTGGAATAGAATAACTGACCTGCCCGTGCACAGCAGACAAAACGAACAAAGCGAACAACAGTACTTGCCGCACGACGGTGTTGTCCGACATTTTCTCTTTGTCAAAGGTGCCGAACACAATAAAATCCGTGATATAAAGGTACTCCGTTGTGTTTGTCGGTCTGTTGTTGCAAGCTCGACGTGTTTTTCAGCGTTTGTAATAGCAGAATTCAAGAGTTCAGTATCCGCATCCTCGCCTGTGTGCTGCTGCTTTCAGCTTTCCTGCGATGATTGTATGTTTCTTTCTCTGTGTCGTATGCTGACATAATACAGGGCGGGATTGTGCATTTGTCTACTCACAATCTTACACGCTAACCAACAGCGGCACTCTGAGTCTGATTTGATGAACTACAGAAAAAAGTCACGCAGGGTAAAGTCTGCAGTAGGGAAATGTCATAATGTGAAAAGTAGCAAAACATCATTGTAGAATTCACATCCAGGCATTCTTGCAACAGTAAATATGTACAAGGATTTAAGAAAAAGAATTACAAAGGCAGTTTAGTGTTTCAGTACACAGAAATGCAATAAATATTGTGTGTTTGTGTGTGTGTGTGTGTGTGTGTGTGTGTGTGTGTGTGTGTGTGTGTGTGTGTGTGTGAGTGTGAGTGTGTGTGTGTGTGTGTGTGTGTGTGTGTGTGTGTGTGTGTGTGTGTGTGTGTGATGTCAGCCTTTGTGAGTTTTTCAGATGGCCCTTGATATAATTATTAAAAGTGAAATTACTCCAGTGCAGGGAAGAAAAATTATTATCAATAGAGCCTGCTCTCACCTCATCATCTGGGTCGTCCATGACCATGTTCTGTCTCTGCGCCTTTCGTAGAGACATAGTTCCACTAGTATCCAGACTGATGATGCTCTGACTAGAGGGTCTGCTGTATTTCAGATCGCTTTTCCGGGAGTCAGTGGTGCGGCACACCTCATAGTTGTAAACGTGTTGCAATGTGCCTGTGCCCCCCACGTCTGCGTAAAGGGGTGGATAGTACGGGATAACCGGAAGATGTCCATTTGATTTATAAAACAACCGGTCGCGTCTCCACCTGTAACATTTAACTGACAGTATGGCTATGAGAGAAACCAGGAATAGAAATGATACGACAGCAAGTGCCAGAACAAGATAGAAAGTAAGGTTGTCGTTATATTCATTATCATGCGTAAAGTCAGTAAATTCCGAGAGCACCTCAGGAAAACTGTCCGCAACCGCCACGTTGACACTGACTGTAGCAGAGCGAGATGGCTGTCCGTTGTCCTCCACTATGACTGTAAGTTTCTGTTTCAATGCATCCTTGTCAGTGACTTGGCGAATAGTTCTTATTTCTCCATTCTGAGCTCCCACTTCAAACAGGGCTCTGTCGGTTGCTTTAGCGAGTTTATATGAAAGCCAGGCATTCTGTCCAGAGTCCACATCTACAGCCACCACTTTAGTGACCAGATAGCCTATATCCGCTGAACGAGGCACTATTTCTGCCACCGCAGAGCTGCTTGTTTGTACAGGATACAGAATCTGCGGTGCGTTGTCATTTTGATCCTGTATGGCTATTTTTACGCTAACATTGCTGATTAACGGAGGAGAGCCTCCATCTTGTGCTTTTACCCTGAATGTAAAGTCCTTTATCTGCTCGTAATCAAAGGAGCGCACTGCGTGTATGACCCCACTCTCAGCATTGACTGACACATACGAGGAGATGGCCACTCCATTAATCATGCTTTCATCCAGTATATAGGAAACACGGGCATTCTGCTTCGAGTCTGCGTCGACAGCCCTAACTGTAAATACAGAGAGACCTGGGGAGTTGTTTTCAATAATAGATGCTTCATACGAGCTCTTTTCAAACAGCGGTGCGTTATCATTCACATCTGTAATCTGTAACTTGAGAGTGATATAACTGGAAAGAGATGGAGCACCTTTATCAGAGCACGTCACGGTGATATTATACTCGGAGTCTGTTTCACGGTCAATAGCACTATCAGTAACTATACTGTAAAAACCGTTTGATGTTGATGTGATAGCAAAAGGAATGTTATCGTTCATTTCACAGTGCACTTCACCGTTTGTATCTGAATCCGGGTCATTAACACTAATCATAGCAATGACTGTGTCCTTAGGAGAATCTTCATTTACTGAAGCAGATTGTGAGATAATAGTAATAACTGGACTGTTGTCATTTACATCAATTACGTCCACTATGACTTTACTGGAGTCTGACAATCCACCTTTATCCACTGCTTCCACATCGATCTGATAATATTTAGCTGTTTCGTAGTCTAGCTCCCCATCTAAAATAATGTCACCGTTTTCCTCTATATGAAACAAGTCAGATACGCCATCGAGACTGTTTGAAATGGCATAGTTTACTTGTCCGTATGTACTTTTATCCGCATCGGTTGCACTGACTGAGGTAACCGATGTGCCTTTCTTGGAATTTTCAGGTATTACGCTTTTATAGACCGACTTGGTAAAAACAGGAGCATTGTCATTGGCATCTAACACGGTGATGTGTATCTGTACTGTCCCCGACATAAGGGGATCACCGCCATCCATAGCAGTCAGAAGGAGCGACATATTCTCTTCCTTCTCTCGATCTAGAGGTTTCTGTAAAACCATTTCTACCTTTTTACTCCCATCAGCCTGATTGTGCAGTTTCAACACAAAATTATCGGTTGGTTTTAATGTGTAACTCTGAAGACCATTAGTACCTATATCTAGATCCATGGCTTTGTCTAACAGAAATTTTGAGCCTATCACGGCAGATTCACTTATTTCAAAACGTTTCTCGTTGTTTCTAAAAGTGGGAGCATTATCATTTATATCGGTTATTTCGACTGTTATTCTATACAATTCCATCGGATTCTGCAATATTATCTGAAAGTCAAGAGCACAAGGCGTAGTCTGTCCGCATAATGCCTCTCTATCTATCCTCTCTTTGACGACGAGGACTCCCCTTTCTTTGTTCAGCTCGATATATTGTTTGCTATCTCCTGTAAAAACACGGGCTTTACCTGCCTGGAGTCTCCTCAATTCCAATCCCAAATCCTGTGCAATATTACCAACAACAGAGCCTTTGGCCATCTCTTCCTCGATGGAGTAACTGACTTGTCCGAATACTGAGCTTAGTAAGGTGATCGACATGAACAATAGGACTTGCCGTGTTATTCCTCTGCTCGACGATTTCGCAGTGGAGGATGGTATGAATAATAAAATCCATGATAGATTTTGACGACCCATACTTGCTGCTTGGTAAGACGATTACGGCACGTTTAACATCCGTCCTGATTTTAAAAATGCGTTAAAGGTGGGAGATTTTGGTTTCGTGCGTTTCTCCTACACTGATCCTGTAAAAATGGAGGAGGAGGTACTATTTGCAACATGGCCAACGTTCGTCAGCAACATACTGTTAGCCAACAGCGGCCCTCTGAGCCGAAAAATCAGAACTGCATTGATAAACAGCAGAAAGATTTTATAACAACATACAACACGCTTCAATCAGCTCACCAGTTGTACTGCTCAACGATATTGCAGCCCATTAATTAAGTCATGTAAAATACTCAATTAATTATCATTTTTTTCTCATTAACATAACCTGCCACTGTGAATAACACAACCTGCAAGACAGGATGTGTAGCCTCTACCGACTCTGTGGTGAGCCGGCAAAGCGCATTCAGGACCATGGTCAGCGAACTGCAAAGCACTCACTCCCACAATTTATTAACACTTGTTAGCAACAATGGGACATGTCCTAGGCCTACCCTGAGAGAGAGAGAGAGAGAGAGAGAGAGAGAGAGAGAGAGAGAGAGAGAGAGAGAGAGAGAGAGAGAGAGAGAGAGAGAGAGAGAGAGAGAGAGAGAGAGAGGGAGAGAAACACTGCATCCTGCGTCAGTGCATGTATGTGTTAGTAGCGCATGAATCTTGCTCACCTGGTCCTCTAAGTCTTCACAGCTCATTCGGTCTCTTTGCATGTGAGGAAGTGTTTGTGATCCACTCGTGTCCAGACTAATGATGCTCTGACCACACGGGCCTCCGTACTTCACATCGCTTTTTCGCGAATCAGTGGTTCTGTAATGCTCGTAGTTGTACACATGCTGTAGAGTTCCCGTTCCCCCGACGTCTGCGTAAAGGGGCGGGTAATACGGAATAACCGGTAGATTCCCGTTGGATTTATAAAACATCCGCTCACGTCTCCATCTGTAGCACTTGACTGACAGTATGGCTATGATGGAGACAATAAAGAGAAAAGACACTACAGCCAGGGCCAAGACGAGATAAAAAGTCAGGTTGTCGTTGTATTCCTTGTCGTGCGTAAAGTCACTGAATTCGGAGAGAACTTCAGGAAAGCTGTCAGCCAAAGCCACATTAACGTTTATTGTAGCAGAGCGAGAGGGCTGTCCGTTATCCTCAACTATAACAGTAAGCTTTTGTTTCACAGCATCTTTGTCAGTGACCTGTCTGATAGTTCTTATTTCTCCATTTTGTGCGCCGACCTCAAAAAGCGCCCTGTCTGTCCCTTTCTGTAGTTTATATGATAGCCAGGCATTCTGCCCGGAGTCCACATCCACAGCCACCACTTTAGTGACCAGATAGCCCACATCTGCTGAACGAGGCACAATCTCAGCAACAAGGGAGCCACTAGTCTGTACTGGATATAGAATCTGAGGTGCGTTATCGTTTTGGTCTTGAATATTTATGACAACGCTGACATTACTACTGAGTGGAGGGGACCCACCGTCCTGCGCTTTTACGCGGAATTGAAAAGATTTGATTTGCTCATAATCAAACGAGCGCACAGCATTAATGACGCCACTCTCAGCATTGACAGACACATAAGAGGACACTGGCACTCCATTAACTGTGGAATCTTCCAAAATATAAGACACTCGGGCATTCTGGTTCCAGTCTGCGTCATTGGCTAGTAGCTTAAAGACAGAGACACCCGGTGTGTTGTTTTCTATAATCGAAGCTTCATACGACCTCTTTTCAAACATGGGTGCATTATCATTCACGTCTGACACTTGCAGCGAGAGACTGATGCTGCCTGAGAGTGACGGTATTCCCGCGTCATTACATGTCACTGTGATATTATACACTGCATTTCTTTCCCTGTCCAACTCATCATCCGTAACCAGACTGTAAAACCCATTTGTTGTTGTCTTTAGAGTAAACGGTAAATTATCCTTGGTGAGGCACTCAACCCGCCCGTCATCTCCAGAGTCTGGGTCCTGCACTTTAAACATTCCGACTACAACTCCGGGCTTTGAGTCTTCGGCGATAACATTTGCCGTTGATATTACATTGATAGTCGGTGCATTGTCATTGGTGTCTAAAACATCTATTTGTACTTTACACGAATCGGTTAGGCCCCCTTCATCACTAGCTTGCACGTGTATTTGATAATGTCGCGCCTTCTCAAAATCAACCGCTCCTTTTAACTTTAACACTCCTGTTTTTTCATCGATTTCAAACATGTCTCGTGTTTCATCCATAATGTTTGTTATGGAGTATGTTATTTCCCCATTAGAGCCCTTATCGGCATCAGAAGCACTAACTGATGTTAATACGGTGCCTTTCGGCACATTTTCCATTATACTGGCCCTATAAACTGGCTGCGTAAAAACAGGCGCATTATCATTTGCGTCTAGAACAGTAATAAAAATCTGTGCAGTACTAGATAGCTGTGGGTCTCCTCCATCGACAGCTGTTAAAATCAGTGAAAGTGTCTCTTCTTTTTCTCTGTCTAACGACTTTTGTAAAACCATCTCCACTATGTTTTGACCATCTGGCTGATTTTTTAATTTCAGCGCAAAATTCTCATTAGTATTTAAATGATAGCTCTGAAGATAGTTTACACCAACATCCGCATCGTTAGCCCTTTCTAACACAAATTTAGCCCCAATGACTGCTGACTCGCTGATTTTGAACTTCATTTCATTCTTTTCGAAATTCGGGTGGTTATCATTTATATCTGTGATTTCAACATTAATACTATACAATTCCATTGGATTTTCCAGAATAATCTGAAAATGCAGGGCACATGGCGTCCTTTTCCCACACAGCGCCTCTCTATCTATCCTCTCCCTGATAAGCAGAAGCCCTCTGTCTTTATTCAGCTCGATGTATTGAGTGCTGTCCTCGGTGTAAATACGAGCCTTGCCTGTTTTTAGTCTTTTCAAATCTAAACCCAAATCCTGGGCTATGTTTCCGACCACAGAGCCTTTCGACATCTCCTCGGGAATCGAATAGCTGACCTGCCCATGTACAGAAGACAAGAGGAACAAAGCGATCAACAATACTTGCCGCACGCCCGTGTTGTCCGACATTTTCTCTTTGTGAGAGATGGCCAGCACAAAATATCCCTTGAAATAAAGATTGTCCTCCGGATTCGTCACACCATTAATGCAGATTCAATGTGCTTTTCGTCGATTTTATCACCAGAATTGAAGAGGTAAAGATCCAAATAATCGACCGTCGTGCCCTGCCTGTTCCCTGCTCTCAGACGATGTGTTTTAACATTGTTTTTCTGCCTCGAATGCGGAATGATAAAGGGAGGGACTGTGGGATATGTCTATTCACAATCCTACACGTTAACCAACAGCGGCACTCTGAGTCTGATCTGATGAACTACACAAATGATCTGGCAATGACAGGATGAGGCTGTGTAAACTATATAGTTTGAACCCAAATGCTATAATATTAAGCACATAACGTCATCTGCAAAATTATTTGACATCTTGTATGTCCTCCCATACAATTAAATATGAACACACATTTCATAGAGTACACATATTCCTTCACCAAACACGTCAAACTATTGTTTTAAGGGAGTGTGTGTGTTCTAATCGGATTGTGTAGAAAAACCAAGAACCAGTATTAAATGCATTTTGTAATATTAAAATACAGAGTGAAACCAGCCCAGCTACTGGAAAAAAATTAACGGCAACGGTATTGCAGCCCATCACTTAATCCATCTAAAATGTTAAACTGATCATCACTTACTTTTATCATATTAACATAACCTGCCAGTGTAAACAACATAACCTGCAGGAGAGGATGTGTAGTCTGTACCGACACTGTGGTGTGCGGCAAAGCGCATTTAGGACCATGGTCAGCGATTTGGAAAACACTCCCACCAACTCACACAACTTATTTATGCTCGTTAGCAGTGATGGGACACGTTATAGGCCTACCCTGAGAGACAGAGAGAGAGAGGGGGTGAGAGAGAGAGAGAGAGAGAGAGAGAGACAGACAGACAGACAGACAGACAGACAGAGAGAGACAGAGACAGAGATACACTGGACACACTGCGTCACTGCATGTATGCGTTAGTAGCACATGATTGTTGCTCACCTGGTCCTCTAAGTCTTCACAGCTCATTCGGTCTCTTTGCATGTGAGGAAGTGTTTGTGATCCACTCGTGTCCAGACTAATGATGCTCTGACCACACGGGCCTCCGTACTTCACATCGCTTTTTCGCGAATCAGTGGTTCTGTAATGCTCGTAGTTGTACACATGTTGTAGAGTTCCCGTGCCACCGACGTCTGCGTAAAGGGGCGGGTAATACGGGATAACCGGTAGATTCCCGTTGGATTTATAAAACATCCGCTCACGTCTCCATCTGTAGCACTTGACTGACAGTATGGCTATGATTGACACAATAAAGAGAAAAGACACTACAGCCAGGGCCAAGACGAGATAAAAAGTCAGATTGTCGTTGTATTCCTTGTCGTGCGTAAAGTCACTGAACTCCGAGAGCACTTCAGGAAAGCTGTCCGCTAAAGCCACATTAACGTTCACTGTAGCAGAGCGAGATGGCTGTCCGTTGTCCTCAACTATAACAGTGAGCTTTTGCTTTACAGCATCCTTATCTGTGACCTGTCTGATAGTTCTTATTTCTCCATTTTGTGCGCCCACTTCAAACAGAGCCCTGTCTGACCCTTTCTGTAGTTTATATGAGAGCCAGGCATTCTGTCCAGAGTCCACATCAACAGCCACCACTTTACTGACCAGATAGCCTATATCTGCTGAACGAGGCACAATTTCAGCAACAAGGGAGCCACTAGTCTGTACCGGATATAGAATCTGCGGTGCGTTATCGTTTTGGTCTTGAATATGTATTACGACGCTGACATTACTACTGAGAGGAGGGGACCCACCATCCTGCGCTTTTACGCGGAATTGAAAAGATTTAATTTGCTCATAATCAAACGAGCGCACAGCATTAATGACGCCGCTCTCAGCATTGACGGATACATAAGAGGACACTGGCACGCCATTAACTGTGGATTCTTCCAAAATATACGACACTCGGGCATTCTGGTTCCAGTCTGCGTCTTTAGCTAATAGTCTGAAGACAGAGATTCCCGGTGTGTTGTTTTCTACAATGGAAGACTCATATGAGCTCTTTTCAAACATGGGTGCATTATCATTGACGTCTGACATTTGCAGCGAGAGACTAATGCTGCCTGAGAGTGACGGTATTCCCGCGTCATTACACGTCACTGTGATATTATACACTGCATTTCTTTCCCTGTCCAACTCATCATCCGTAACCAGACTATAAAACCCATCTGTTGTCGTCTTTAGAGTAAATGGTAAATTGTCCTTGGTTAGGCACTCAACCCGCCCGTCATCTCCAGAGTCTGGGTCCTGCACTTTAAACATTCCGACGACAACTCCGGGCTTTGAATCTTCGGCGATAACATTTGACATTGTTATTATATTGATTGTCGGTGCGTTGTCATTGGTGTCTAATACATCTATTTGTACTTTGCACGAATCGGTTAGCCCCCCTTCATCACTAGCTTGCACGTGTATCTGATAATGTCGCACCTTCTCAAAATCAACCTCTCCTTTTAACTTTAACACTCCTGTTTTTTCATCGATTTCAAACATGTCTCGTGTTTCATCCATAATGTTTGTTATGGAGTATGTTATTTCTCCATTAGAGCCCTTATCGGCATCAGAAGCACTGACTGATGTTAAAACGGTGCCTTTCGGCACATTCTCTGTTACAGTTGCCCTATATATTGGTTGCGTAAAAACAGGCGCATTATCATTTGCGTCTAGGACAGTAATAAAAATCTGTGCAGTACTAGATAGCTGTGGGTCTCCTCCATCGACAGCTGTTAAAATCAGTGAAAGTGTCTCTTCTTTTTCTCTGTCTAACGACTTTTTTAAAACCATCTCCACTATGTTTTGACCATCTGGCTGATTTTTCAATTTCAGCGCAAAATGATCATTAGTATTTAAATGGTAGCTCTGAAGATCATTGACGCCAACATCCGCATCGTTAGCCCTTTCTAACACAAATTTAGCCCCAATGACTGCCGACTCGCTGATTTTGAACTTAATTTCATTCTTTTCGAAATTCGGGGGGTTATCGTTTATATCTGTGATTTCAACATTAATGCGGTACAATTCCACAGGACTCTCAAGTATAATCTGAAAATGCAGGGCGCATGGCGTCTTTTTCCCGCACAACGCCTCTCTATCTATCCTCTCCCTGATAAGCAGGAGCCCTCTGTCTTTATTCAGTTCGATGTATTGAGTGCTGTCCTCGGTGTAAATACGAGCTTTGCCTCCTTTTAGTCTTTTTAAATCTAAACCCAAATCCTGTGCTATGTTTCCGACAATAGAGCCTTTCGACATCTCCTCGGGAATGGAATAGCTGACCTGCCCGTGCACAGAAGACAAAAGGAACAAAGCGAACAGCAATACTTGCCGCACGACGGTGTTGTCCGACATTTTATCTTTGTGAGAGGTGCCCCACACAAAAAAATAATAATCCGTGAAATAAAGATTGTCCTTCGGATTCGATAGACTATTAATGCAGATACAATGTGCTTGTCCTCGCTCTTATCAGCAGAATTGAAATGGAAAATATCCAAATAGTCGACAGTCGTGTCCTGCCTGTTCCCTGCTCTCAGACGATGTGTTTTAACATTGTTTTTCTGCCTCGAATGGGGAATGATAAAGGGAGGGTCTGTGGGATAGGTCTATTCACAATCCTACACGTTAACCAACAGCGGCACTCTGAGTCTGATCTGATGAACTACAGAAATGATCTGGCAATGACAGGATGAGGCTGTGTAAACTATATAGTTTGAACCCAAATGCTATAATATTAAGCACATAACGTCATCTGCAAAAGTATTTGACATCTTGTATGTCCTCTCATACAAGTAAATATGAACACACATTTCATAAAGGACATATATTCCTTCACCAAACACGTCAAATTATTGTTTTTAAGGGAGTGTGTATGTCCTAATCGAATTGTGTAGAAAAACCAAGAACCAGTATTGCATTTTGTAATATTAAAATAAAGAGTGAAACTAGCTAAGCCACTGGAAAAAATGTAATGGCAACGGTATTGTAGCCCATCACTTAATCCATCTAAAATGTTTAATTGATCATCACGTTTATCATATTAACATAACCTGCAGGAGAGGATGTGTAGTCTGTATCGACACTGTGGTGTGCGGCAAAGCGCATTCAGGACCATGGTCAGCGATTTGGAAAACACTCACTCCCTCCAACTCACACAACTTATTTACACTTGTTAGCAGTAATGGGACACGTTATATGCCTACCCTGAGAGACAGAGAGAGAGAGAGAGAGAGAGAGAGAGAGAGAGAGAGAGAGAGAGAGAGAGAGGGAGAAAGAGAGAGAGACAGATAGAAAGACACAGAGACAGAGGTACACTGGACACACTGCGTCACTGCATGTATGCGTTAGTTGCACATGATTGTTGCTCACCTGGTCCTCTAAGTCTTCACAGCTCATTCGGTCTCTTTGCATGTGAGGAAGTGTTTGTGATCCACTCGTGTCCAGACTAATGATGCTCTGACCACACGGGCCTCCGTACTTCACATCGCTTTTTCGCGAATCAGTGGTTCTGTAAAGCTCGTAATTGTACACGCGCTGCAGTGTTCCCGTGCCACCTGCGTCCGCGTAAAGGGGAGGATAATATGGAATAACCGGCAGATTCCCGTTGGACTTATAAAACATCCGCTCACGTCTCCATCTGTAGCACTTCACTGATAGTATGGCTATGATGGAGACGATAAAAAGGAAAGAAACCACGGCCAGTGCCAAAACGAGGTAAAAAGTCATGTTGTCGTTGTACTCCTTGTCGTGCGTAAAGTCACTGAACTCAGACAGCACTTCAGGAAAGCTGTCCGCTACCGCCACGTTAACATTCACCGTGGCAGAGCGAGCTGGCTTTCCGTTATCCTCCACTATAATAGTTAGTTTCTGTTTTACTGCATCCTTGTCAGTGATCTGACGTACGGTTCTTATTTCTCCGTTCTGAGCACCAATTTCAAAGAGAGCCCTGTCCGTCACTTTCTGTAGTTTATAAGAGAGCCAGGCATTCTGTCCAGAATCTACATCAACCGCTACTACTTTAGTGACGAGGTAACCTATATCTGCTGAACGAGGAACTATTTCAGCTACCAGAGAGCCACTGCTCTGTACGGGATACAGCACCTGTGGCGCGTTATCGTTTTGGTCTTGAATACTTATTTTGACACTGGCGTTACTGCTGAGGGGCGGAGACCCTCCGTCCTGCGCTTTTACGCGGAACACAAAGTCCTTCATCTGCTCATAATCGAAAGAGCGCACCGCACGAATGACCCCAGTTTCAGCATCCACTGACACATAGGAAGAGATAGATACTCCATTAGTGGAGGATTCATCCAAAATATATGAAACACGGGCATTCTGATTCCAGTCTGCGTCAACAGCCCTTATTGTAAATACTGAAACACCTGGTGTGTTATTCTCTACGATGGATGCCGCATATACAGCCTTTTCAAACACCGGCGCGTTGTCATTTACATCTGCTACCTGTAGCGCCAGACTCACACTGCTAGAATACGAGGGCACTCCTTCATCTGAGCAAGTCACTGTGATATTGTAATTAGAGGATGTCTCGCGGTCCAATGTACTGTCAGTGACAATCCTGTAAAAACCGTTCGAGGTCGATTTTATAGCGAAAGGAATGTCATCAGTCATAAGACAGTGAACTTGGCCATTCTTTTCAGAATCTGGATCATTGACGCTCATCATTGCTATCACTGTGCCCACAGCGGAGTCTTCATTTACTGAAGTGGATTTTGAAATGATATTAATTGACGGACTGTTATCATTAACATCGACAACATCCACAATAATTTTACTTGAATCAGACAATCCGCCATTATCGACTGCCTCTACATCGATCTCATAATGTTTAGCTGTTTCATAGTCTATCTCTCCTATTAAAATGACCTCGCCATTTTCCTTCACATGAAATACATCGGTCATGCCATGAAGAGCACTGGGAATTAAATAGCTCACTTGACCATTCAATCCTTTATCTGCGTCAGAAGCACTAACGGTAGTTAGCACGGTTCCTTTGGGTGAGTTTTCGGTTACAACTGCTCTATACACAGCCTTTGTGAAAACTGGCGCATTGTCGTTTGCATCCAGTACAGTGACGTGTATTTTCACTGTCCCCGACATTAAGGGCTCTCCGCCATCCACCGCTGTCAACAGAAGCGATATATTCTCTTGCCTTTCTCGATCTAGAGGTTTCTGCAAAATCATTTCTACTTTCTTACTGCCATCTGCCTGATTATGCAACTTCAATGCAAAATTATCTGTTGGCTTTAGTATATAGCTTTGAAGCCCGTTTATACCTATGTCTAAATCCATGGCTTTGTCTAGTAGAAATTTCGACCCAACCACTGCCGATTCAGGCATTTCAAATCGTTTTTCGCTGTTTTTAAAAGTGGGAGCATTATCATTCACATCTATTATTTCAACTGTTACACTGAATAATTCCATCGGATTATCCAAAATTATTTGAAAGTCTAACGCGCAAGGCGTAGTCTGTCCACAAA
The DNA here is from genome assembly GCA_030347295.1 of Setipinna tenuifilis. Classification (NCBI taxonomy): domain Eukaryota; kingdom Metazoa; phylum Chordata; class Actinopteri; order Clupeiformes; family Engraulidae; genus Setipinna; species Setipinna tenuifilis. The sequence goes on along the minus strand of CM059288.1, from coordinate 20,485,490 downwards.
GAGCCTCTCGGTCTATTCTCTCTTTGATGGTGAGGACTCCCTTGTCTTTATTCAGATCGATGTATTGGGTGCTGTCACCAGCATAAACTCGAGCTTTGCCGGATCTCAATCTTTTTAGTTCCAATCCTAAATCCTGTGCTATGTTACCGACCACTGAACCAACAGACATTTCCTCCGGAATGGAGTAACTAACCTGCCCGAACACGGTGCTGAGAAAGACGGCCAAAACGAACAATAGTACTTGCTGTGCCATTCCTCGTGTCGCCATGTTTTCTTGTCAAATGTGACCCGTACAATCCAAGTAAAATGCGAGTTATTGTTCCTGCTATTCCTCCACCTCTGAAATCAGTGCGCTTGGTCCTTTTGTTGATTGAAAAAACAAAACATTTAAAGATCACATATTCGGATCCGCACAATTCCTGTCCTTTCGTATCCCTCGTCCCGTAAAATGAAGAGATGAAAAGGGAGGTATCACTATAATGACTGCCCACACTCACAACATGCTGGCCAACAGCGTCCCTCTGAGTTAAATGGGTTGAATTGCACCTCCACAAATAAACAACCGCATTGTTGCTCATGTCAAGTGAAACAAGAAGAACATTTTTTTTAAAGTTAATTATTTTAGTTGATTTATTTTAAGGAATAGGCAACCCTTCGTGGAGTCCATCAAAGTAAATAAATCAGTTGAGATCAAATATTGTAAATAGTACAACACCAGTAGGCCTATAAGTGTGTTGTACTATTTACAAGCAAAGTCAAGTGATCAAACAAAAAAAATCGCAAATACGTCTCATTAATGTATCCATGCAGCCTTAAGTCAAAAGGCAAATGTGTAAACATACATTTTCAAATACAGCACTTCTATGCCCCCACTCACCCCCGCCCCTTCAAATCACTTGTCATACAAGGGCGTTGTCCAAGACACTACAACAACATAGCATAGCAATGCAACAACATAGCAACAACATATGGACTTGTATCTTGTAGAATATTAAACTACGGAAAGCTGACAAATAACTTAATGAAACTGCATTTCAAATTAGAAGGATGGTATAATATAATATAATATAATATAATATAATATAATATAATATGAGTAGGTTGTAGTATAGTATAGTTTGTGTTGTGTAGTGTAGTATATTACACCATAAAATGCCATAAAATAGTTGGTCTTTGCACAGCACCATGCAAGTACAATGTATCATCGTGGCATTGTATAATGATTGAAAGAAAATGTCAAAACATTCTCACCTGATCCTTAGAACCCTCAGTCACTTTCTCATGTTGAGCATGCCGTGAAGTCCTGTCGCGCGTAAAGCCACGGAGCTCTGAGACTATTGCAGGAAAGCTGTCTGCCAACGCCACGTTAACGTTTACTGTAGCAGAGCGAGAGGGCTGTCCGTTGTCTTCCACTATAACAGTGAGCTTTTGCTCCACATCATCTTCATCAGTGACCTGTCTGATCGTTCTTATTTCTCCGTTTTGTGCGCCAACTTCAAAGAGAGCTCTGTCTGACCCTTTCTGTAGTTTATATGAGAGCCAGGCATTCTGACCAGAGTCCACATCCACAGCCACCACTTTGGTAACAAGATAGCCAACATCTGCTGAACGAGGCACAATCTCAGAACCGCTAGTTTGCACTGGGTATAAAATCTGTGGTGCGTTATCGTTTTGGTCTTCAACATTTATTACGACACTGACATTACTACTAAGTGGAGGGGACCCACCATCCTCCGCTGTTACACAAAATTGGAAAGATGTAATTTGTTCATAATCAAACGAGCGCACAGCATTAATGACACCGCTTTCAGCATCGACGGACACGTAAGAGTACACTGGCTCTCCATTAACTGTGGAATTTTCCAAAATATATGACACTAAGGCATTGTGGTTCCAGTCTGTGTCGTTAGCTAGTAATTGAAAGACAGAGACCCCCGGTGTGTTGTTTTCTACAATCGAGACCTCATACGTGCTATTTTCAAACATAGGTGCATTATCATTCACGTCTGATATTTGCAGCGAGAGACTGATGCTGCTTGAGAGTGATGGTACTCCTGCGTCGTTGCACGTTACTGTGATACTATACTCTACATTCTTTTCTCTGTCCAACTCATCATTCGTAATCAGACTGTAAACCCCATTTGTTGTCGGTTTTAGAGTAAACGGTAAATTGTCTGTGGTTAGGCATTCAACTCGCCCGCCATCTCCAGAGTCTGGGTCCTGTGCGTTAAACATCCCCACTACAGTTCTGGGCTTTGAATCCTCAGCAATAACATTTAACGTTGATAGTATATTGATAGTCGGCGCGTTATCATTGGTGTCTAATACATCAATTTGTACTTTACATAAATCAGTTAGACCCCCTTCATCACTAGCTTGCACTTGTAGTTCATGATGTCGGGCCTGTTCAAAGTCAATCTGTCTTTTTACCTTTATGACTCCACTTTTTCTATCGATTTCAAACATGCCTCGTGTTTCATCCATCATGTTTATTATGGAGTATGTTATTTCTCCATTTGAGCCCTTATCGGCATCAGAAGCACTAACTGATATTAAAACGGTGCCTTTCGGCGCATTCTCTATTACACTGGCCATATATATGGGCTGCGTAAAAACAGGCGCATTATCATTTGCGTCGAGGACAGTAATGAAAATCTGTGCAGTACTAGATAGCTGTGGGTCTCCACCATCGACAGCTGTTAAAATCAGTGAAAGTGACTCTTCCTTTTCTCGGTCTAAGGGCTTTTGTAAGACCATCTCTACATTTTTTTGACCATCTGGCTGATTTTTCACTTTCAGCGCAAAATTGTCATTAGTATTTAAATGACAGCTTTGAATACCATTTACACCATCATCCGCATCGTTAGCCGTCCCTAACACAAATGTAGTTCCAACAACTGCCGACTCGCTGATTTCGAACTTTATTTCATTCTTTTCGAAATTCGGGGAGTTATCGTTTATATCTATGATTTCAACATTAATGCGGTACAATTCCACAGGATTCTCCAGAATAATATCAAAATGCAAAACGCATGGCGTCCTCTGCCGGCACAACGCCTCTCTATCTATCCTCTCCCTGATAAGCAGGAGCCCTCTGTTATTATTGAGCTCGATGTATTGAGTGCTGTCCTCGGTGTAAATTCGAGCCTTGCCTGCTTTTAGTCTTTCCAAATCTAAACCCAAATCCTTGCCTATGTTGCTGACCAAAGACCCTGTCGACATCTCCTCTTGAATAGAATAACTGACCTGCCCGTGCACAGAAGACAAAAGGAACAAAGCGCACAACAATACTTGCCGCATGCCCGTGTTGTCCGACATTTTCTCTTTGTAAGAGGTGCCGAACACAATATAATCGCTTGTATCACCAGGATTTAAGATATAAATATCCACGTATTCGACAGAAGTGGTCTGGCTGGTCCCTGCTCTCTGACGCTATTTTGAGATTCCTGTTTTCTGCCTCGTAGGCTGAGATGATGAAAAGATTGACTTGGGAATATGCCTATTCACAATTCTACTCGCTAACCAACAGCGGCACTCTGAGTATGATCTGATGAACTACATTGATTATCTAGCAGTGAAAAAAATGTGCAGTGGTAACTATACAGTTGGAACGCAAATGCTATATCAAGCACATCACACCATCTTCAAAGTTCATAAGTATGTCCTCCCATACATTTATATATGATTAAACATTTTAGACAGAAGATATATTGTTTCACCAAACTCAAGTCAAATTATTGTCATGAAGGAAGTGTGCATGTTGTGGCTGGGTTATGTAGCAACAGCAAGACATATTCTGTACTTTATGTAATATTAAAATTAAGATTGAAACAAGTGAAACCGTCATAAAAATAGAATGAAAAAGGTTTCTGCAAAATCAGCTCACCTCATTATCAGGATCGTCCACCACAATTTTGTCTCTGTGCGCCCTTTGTAGAGACAGAGTTCCACTAGTATCCAGACTGATGATACTCTGACTAGAGGGTCTGCTGTATTTCAGATCACTCTTTCTGGAATCAGTGGTGCGGCACACCTCATAGTTGTAAACGTGTTGCAACGTGCCTGTGCCTCCCACGTCTGCGTAAAGGGGTGGATAGTACGGGATAACCGGAAGATGTCCATTTGATTTATAAAACATCCGGTCGCGTCTCCATCTGTAGCACTTGACTGATAGTATGGCTATGAGAGAAACTACAAATAGGAAAGATACGACAGCAAGTGCCAGAACGAGATAGAAAGTAAGGTTGTCGTTATATTCCTTATCGTGCGTAAAGTCAGTAAATTCCGAGAGCACCTCAGGAAAACTGTCCGCAACCGCCACGTTGACACTGACTGTAGCAGAGCGAGATGGCTGTCCGTTGTCCTCCACTATGACTGTCAGTTTTTGTTTCACTGCATCCTTGTCAGTGACTTGGCGAATAGTTCTTATTTCTCCATTCTGAGCTCCCACTTCAAACAGGGCTCTGTCGGTTGCCTTAACGAGTTTATATGAAAGCCAGGCATTCTGTCCAGAGTCCACATCCACAGCCACCACTTTAGTGACCAGATAGCCTATATCCGCTAAACGAGGCACAATTTCTGCCACCGCAGAGCTGCTTGTTTGTACAGGATACAGAATCTGCGGTGCGTTGTCATTTTGATCCTGTATGACTATTTTAACGCTAACATTGCTGATTAACGGAGGAGAGCCCCCATCTTGGGCTTTTACCCGGAATGAGAAGTCCTTTATCTGCTCGTAATCAAAAGAGCGCACTGCGTGTATGACCCCACTCTCAGCATTGACTGACACATACGAGGAGATGGCTACTCCATTAATCATACTTTCATCCAGTATATAGGAAACGCGGGCATTCTGCTTCGAGTCTGCGTCGACGGCCCTAACTGCAAATACAGAGAGACCTGGGGAGTTGTTTTCAATAATAGATGCTTCATACGCGTTTTTTTCAAACAGAGGTGCGTTGTCATTCACATCTGTAATCTGTAATTTCAGAGCGATACTGCTGGACAGTGACGGAACTCCTTCATCTGAGCACATTACGGTAATATCATACTCAGAGTCGGTTTCCCGGTCGAACGCACTGTCAGTAACTATACTGTAGAAACCATTTGAAGTTGATTTGATAGCAAAGGGAATGTTGTCGTTTATTCCGCAGTGCACTTCACCGTTTGTATCAGAGTCGGGATCATCCACACTAATCATTGCCACAACGGTTTTTGTCGCGGAATCTTCACTTATTGAAGAAGATTGTGATATAATATTAATAACAGGGTTGTTGTCATTAACGTCAGTGACATCCACGATTAATTTACTTGAGTCTGACAATCCACCATTATCTACAGCTTCGATGTCGATCTGGTAATACTTGGCTGCTTCGTAGTCAACCTCGCCCACTAAAATAATGTCACCATTTTCCTTTATATCAAACAACTCAGATACACCGTCGAGGGTGTTGGAAATCAAATAACTTACTTCCCCATTGCCTCCCTTATCCGCATCCGACGCTCTGACTGAAGTAACTAATGTCCCTTTTGGGGAATTTTCAGCTATTACGCTTTTATAGACCGACTTGGTAAAAACCGGAGCATTGTCATTGACATCTAACACGGTGATGTGTATCTGCACTGTTCCCGACATAAGGGGATCACCGCCATCCATAGCAGTCAGAAGGAGCGACATATTCTCTTCTTTCTCTCGATCTAGAGGTTTCTGTAAAACCATTTCTACCTTTTTACTCCCGTCAGCCTGACTATGTAATTTTAACACAAAATTATCAGTTGGTTTTAATGTATAACTCTGAAGACCATTAGTGCCTATATCTAGATCCATCGCTTTCTCTAACACAAATTTTGATCCTATTACAGCTGTTTCACTTATTTCAAAACGTTTCTCGTTGTTTTTAAAAGTAGGAGCGTTGTCATTTACATCTACAATCTCTACAGTTACTCTGTACAGTTCCATAGGATTTTCCAGAATAATCTGAAAATGGAGAGCACAAGGCGTAGTCTGTCCGCATAACGCCTCTCTATCTATTCTCTCTTTGATGACGAGGACTCCCCTTTCTCTGTTCAGCTCGATGTATTCTGTGTTATCTGTCGTATAAATACGAGCTTTACCTGATTTTAGCCTTTTCAGGTCCAACCCCAAATCCTGCGCTATGTTACCGACAAAGGAGCCTTTAGCCAACTCCTCGGCGGTCGAGTAGCTGACTTGCCCGTTAGCTGATCTCGGTGAGATGACCGACATGAACAAAAGGATGTGCCATGCTATTCCTTTGGCAGGAAATGCCGCGATCCACGACGGTATAATCCACAAACAATGATAATGAGCCATACTTGCAAGTGGGAAAAGAAAAGTTAAGTGTATTTATCTCCCGATTTTCGTCAAAAACTGTATGCAGCTGGTGGTCGAGACTGCGTTTTGCATGCTCTTTTTCTGAGGGTCATACAAGAATGGCGGAGGAGCTACAATTCGCATAGGTTATTTATGCTCAACAGCAAAATAATGTTGGCCAACAGCGTCCCTCTGAGTCTAACAGATGGAACTACATTGGTAAGCACAGTTATCACAGCTGTCACGACAAAATACGTCAATGCTGTTGTTAAACAGTTACACACCAAATGGGTCAAATAACCTCACTTCATTTAATCAGTAATAACTCTACAGCAAATATATTAATTTAGTCATTAACTGCAGTGCACAAGACAAATATACCGGCAGTGACATGCTTCTTTGACCAACAGAACACAGAGTGTGGCTGTGCGTAAAGCGTGGAGAGGTTGAAAATCGTTTTCAGGACCATGGTCAGCGGTTAGCAAAACGATGCCGCCGACTCACTCACACAGAGGTCTGCCTCCAGCATGATCTGAGTGACCAGTATGACCAGTTTAAGGTGTTTGACCAAGGAATGAACAAGATTTACATCCTTCCTCTAAGTTAAAATGTCCACTTTTCACATCATCACATCAGTCTTTTCAGTAAGCTTACACAACAACCAACCTGTGTCTGTGTGTTTTTGTGTGTTTGTGTGTGTCTGCGAGAGAGAGAGAGAGAGAGAGAGAGAGAGAGAGAGAATGTGTGTGTGTGTGTGTGTGTGTGTGTGTGTGTGTATTTATGTTTGTGGGTTAGTAGCACATAATTCATGCTCACCTGGTCCTCTAAGTCTTCACAGCTCATTCGGTCTCTTTGCATGTGAGGAAGTGTTTGTGATCCACTCGTGTCCAGACTAATGATGCTCTCACCACACGGCCCTCCGTACTTCACATCACTTTTTCGCGAATCAGTGGTTCTGTAAAGTTCGTAGTTGTACACGCGCTGCAGTGTTCCCGTGCCACCTGCGTCCGCGTAAAGGGGAGGATAATATGGAATAACCGGTAGATTTCCGTTGGACTTATAAAACATCCGCTCACGTCTCCATCTGTAGCACTTCACTGACAGTATGGCTATGATGGACACGATGAATAGAAATGACACCACTGCCAGGGCCAAAACGAGGTAAAATGTCAAGTTGTCGTTGTACTCCTTGTCGTGCGTAAAGTCATTAAACTCCGACAGTGCTTCAGGGAAGCTGTCCGCCACTGCCACGTTAACACTCACGGTCGCTGAGCGAGACGGTTGTCCATTATCTTCTACTACGACTGTGAGCTTTTGCTTCATAACATCTTTATCAGTCACTTGTCTTATAGTCCTTATTTCTCCATTTTGCGCACCTATGTCAAACAGCGCTCTCTCTGCTGCCTTTAACAGCTTATAAGACAGCCAGGCGTTCTGACCAGAGTCCACATCAACAGCGACAACTTTAGTGACTAGATAGCCAATGTCCGCTGAACGAGGAACCATTTCAGCTATGGCAGAGCCGCTGGTCTGTACTGGATACAGCACCTGTGGTGCATTATCGTTTTGATCTTGCACCACTATTTTAACAGTAACGTTACTACTAAGAGGAGGTGAGCCCCCGTCCTGAGCTTTTATGCGAAACACAAAGTTTTTAATCTGTTCATAATCAAAAGAGCGAACTGCATGAATAACACCACTTTCAGCACTGACAGATACATAGGAAGAAATAGCTACGCCATTGATCGAGGAATCCTCCAAAATGTAGGATATTCTAGCATTTTGGTTCCAGTCCGCGTCTGTGGCTTTTACTGTGAACACAGACAGGCCCGGAGAGTTGTTTTCCATAAGCAAAGCCTCATAGACGCTCTTTTCAAACATCGGCGCGTTATCATTCACATCTGATATTTGTAAGGAGAGAGAGAGGCTGTTCGTGAGTGATGGCTCTCCTTCATCAGAACACACAACAGTAATGTTATAGGCTGACTCTCTCTCTCGATCCAAATCATTCTCAGTAACAACACTATAAAATCCATTCGACGTCGATTTAATTGTAAATGGGATGTTATCATTAATGTTACACTGAGCCTGTCCATTTTTCTCTGAGTCGGGATCTTGGACACTCATTATAGCTATAACGGTACCTGGTGCAGCGTTTTCTGGCACCGACTTGGAGGTCGACATGACATTAATCACTGGTTTATTATCGTTCACATCCAGTATATCAATAACGAGTTTACTGGAATCTGAAAGCCCTCCGTGGTCTTTTGCTTCAACATCAATTTCGTAATGTCTGGCTTTTTCGTAGTCCAACTGTCCAACTAAACTGATCTCCCCAGTCTGTTCGTTAACACTGAACAGCTCGAGTACGCCCTCCGTGCTACACGAAATGGAATAGGTTACTAAGCCATTTACCCCGCTGTCCCCATCCACGGCTGTGACAACTGTTAATACCGTCCCCCTCGACGAATTCTCTACTATGCTGGTTTTATATACAGCCTGTGTAAATACTGGACTGTTGTCGTTTGCATCCAGCACGGTAACATGAATTTGCACAGTGCCTGACAATTGGGGCTCGCCTCCATCTAGAGCCGTTAACAACAAAGGCAACTTGTCTTGCTTCTCTCGATCTAGAGGTTTTTGTAAAACCATCTCAACCTTTTTACTTCCATCTGCCTGGGTGTTTAGTTTCAAAATAAAATGCTCGGTTGGTTTAAGAGAATAGCTTTGAAGATCATTTATTCCGACATCAGGATCGACCGCTCTCTCTAGAATAAATTTCGACCCCACTGCAGCTATTTCACTGATTTCAAATTTAAGTTCGTCTTTTTTGAAAACAGGTGAATTGTCATTAATATCAGTGATCTCTACGGTAACACGAAAGAATTCTATGGGGTTTTCCAGAATGATCTGGAAATGTAAAGCGCAGGGCGTCGTCTTTCCGCATAACGTTTCTCTGTCTATTCTGTCTTTGATCAGTAAGACTCCCCTTTCTTTGATAAGCTCAATATACTCGACGCTGTCTCCAGTGAAAATACGAGCTTTGCCTGATACCAGTCGTTTTACATCTAGCCCCAAATCCATTGCTACATTACCTACTAAAGAGCCTTTAGCCATCTCTTCTGGTATTGTGTAGCTGACCTGAGCCTGTACTAAGCTGAAAGACAACAGCGACAAAAAACAGAGTACTTGCCGTGCCATTGTTTTACTCGACATTTTCCCGAGTAAACTCGACATAGGGATGCATATAAATCCAAGAACAGCTCGGTGTAGTCGTCAGGTTGGCCGTCGTTATCGCTTGATTATTAATCCCAGTGTGGCAGCATTTAGAAATCACCCTTTTCCTTCGAAAACGATACCATCTTTTCTTCGTGCTATCTGCAACGTCGACGGTGGGTGTAAAGGTTTTTTTTTCCTCAGAAGCGAGAATAATGACAACAGGGGAGGTGCTACTGATTTTAGCCTGACCAACAGCGGCACTCTGAGTTCATTTGGCAAAACTACATACAGAATGTTCAGTTAAAAGGGAAAACCATTTCCATACAAGAGAAACTCCTCATACAATCTTGCACTGACACTTGTCAATCTTGCACTGACACGTGTGGCACATACACGTGTCACATATCCATTTGTGGTTAAGACAGCAAGCGAAGCTATTTAAAAACAAGTAAGCTTCATTAAAGTGGCAATGAGAAGAACTACATAACCTACACAAAATCAATATGCATCAGTGACAAAAAACTAAAAGCATAGCCTATGACACAATCCCGCACTGATACCGACTGGCACATTTGCGCATATAATTAGTGGTCAAGACAGCTGGCCAATGCATTTCAAACCAACAAAGCATCATTAAAGTGGCAATGAGACGTTCGTACACAAAAGCAACATTAATCAGTGACGGGTAACTAAAAGCATGATATATTTAAATAACCTAGGGGTTTCTCACCTGATCATTAGCATCCACAGAACCCACCGCAGACGTTTGAGCATGAGGGAGTGTCCCAGCTGAATCCAGGCTAATGATGCTCTGACTGCATGATCTGCCATATTTGACATCGCTTTTCCTCGAGTCAGTCGTTCTGCAGACGTCATAATTATACACGTGTTGCAGAGTACCCGTGCCCAGTGTGTCTGCGTAAAGGGGTGGATAGTACGGGATAACAGGTAGGTTCCCGTTGGATTTATAAAACATCCGCTCACGTCTCCATCTGTAGCACTTCACTGACAGTATGGCTATGATGGAGACGATAAACAGGAATGAAACCACAGCCAGGGCCAGTACTAGATAAAAAGTCAGATTGTCGTTGTATTCCTTGTCGTGTTTAAAGTCTGTAAACTCCGAGAGAACTTCAGGGAAGCTGTCTGCTAAAGCCACGTTGACATTGACTGTAGCAGAGCGAGAGGGCTGTCCGTTGTCCTCCACTACAACAGTGAGTTTTTGCTTCACAGCATCTTTATCCGTTATTTGGCGAATAGTTCTTATCTCTCCATTCTGTGCGCCAACTTCAAACAGAGCCCTATCTGTCCCTTTCTGCAGTTTATACGATAGCCAGGCATTTTGTCCAGAATCTACATCAACAGCCACCACTTTAGTAACCAAATATCCTACATCTGCTAAGCGAGGCACCAGCTCAGCGACTGCAGACCCACTTGTTTGTACTGGATAGAGAATTTGAGGCGCATTGTCGTTCTGGTCTTGAACAATTATTTTAACACTGACATTGCTACTCAGTGGGGGAGATCCCCCGTCCTGCGCTTTTACGCGGAACTGAAAATCCTTTAACTGTTCGAAGTCAAAAGAGCGCACTGCATGGATAACTCCACTGTCAACACTAACAGACACAAAGGAAGACACGGGGACTCCGTTAATCACGGAATCCTCGAGCATGTAGGAAATGCGTGCATTTTGCTTCCAATCTGCATCTGTGGCTTTCACTGCGAATATGGAAAGTCCCGGTTTATTGTTTTCAAAAACAGATGCCTCATATGCGCTCTTTTCAAAAACGGGTGCGTTGTCGTTTACATCTGATATCTGTAGGGAGAGAATGACGCTGCTGGAGAGAGAAGGCACCCCTTCATCAGAGCAAAGCACAGTGACGTTATACTCTGATTGTCTTTCTCTGTCTATCTCATTATCAGTAATTAAACTGTAGAAGTTGTTCGATTCAGATCTTAGTACAAACGGATGACTTTCATGGAATAGTGAACAGCGAATATTTCCATTGTCACCTGAATCTGAATCCTGGACATTTATGGCTGCTATAACGGTGCCTGGTTTAGAATTTTCACTGATTTCTTTTGATTTTGACATTATGTTTATAACTGGTTTATTGTCATTGATATCAATTACATCTATGGCGACTTTACATGTATCAGAGTGACCTCCGTGATCTGTTGCACGGACATCGAACTCATATGCAGACATAATTTCAAAATCAATATTTCCTTGCACTGACAGTGCACCATCGTCAGAATTTATCTTAAAGAGCTCCGATGCATCATCCGCCGTGGCGATTGAATATTTAACTACACTATTTAATCCTTCGTCTGCATCAGACGCTCGTACTGTGACTAAAAATGTGCCTGTAGGGGAATTCTCTTCCACGTTTGCTTTGTACATCGACTGGGAGCAAATAGGCGCATTATCGTTTGCATCCAGCACTGTAATCAGTATCTGCATTGTCCCAGTCATCTGTGGGTCTCCGCCATCCATAGCAGACAAGGTTAATGCTATATGCGGCTGTTTCTCTCGATCGAGGGGTTTCTGCAAAACAATTTCAACCTTTTTACTCGATTTACTAGACGATTTTAAGGCAAAATTGTCAGTTGGATTTAGCAAATAGCTCTGAATACCATTGACGCCTACGTCGTTGTCAATGGCTCCCTCCAAATCTAATCTTGCGCCAATACGAGACAATTCGGTTATTTCAAATTTCATTTCGTTTGTTTTAAAAACAGGTGCATTGTCGTTTATGTCCGTAATCTCGACATTGACACTGTAAAACTCAATCGGGTCCTCCAAAATGATTTGTAAATGCAAAGCGCAGGGAGTGACCTGTTTGCATATCGCCTCACGGTCTATTCTCTCTTTCACAAGCAGCACCCCTCTCTCTTTATTCAGCTCGACATAAGTAGCACTGTCTCCGGTATAAATACGCCCATTACCTGACTTCAGTCGCTTCAAATCTAAACCCAAATCCTGAGCGATGTTTCCTACTAGGGAGCCCTTAGGCATCTCCTCTGGAATAGCGTAGCTGACTTGCCCTCTCACTAAACCGACAACAAAGACAATGAACAACAACAGTACTTGCAGTGCCGTGGCTCTGTTCGACATTTTTCACAAGAAGACGTGGTTAAAAGATGAATTCAATCCTGAAAGAAGACGATGTTTGTTCTGTAAATCCACTTTTTTGAGCAATTGCGAGAAGATATTTCCTTATTCGGCACAATAACACCACAATCTTTCAGTCTTCCTCCCTTCTTCTTTATGGCGACGTTCTATGCGTGGCTTCTCTTTTCCTTTCACGACGACTAAAAGGGAGGTGTCAGATATGTGTTGCTCACACATCCACATGCTGACCGACAGCGGCACTCTGAGTCAAAATCACGCAATTGCACATGCTGAATTTTAAGAGAAGCTACAAGTACAGAGGACAGATGTTTGTCCTGTTATATAAGATATTTGGGTTGGCCCATGTTTACCAAACGAGCTCTACAGTGTTTCCTTATAAACTATTTATGAACACCAACATCATCAACCATCACTTTTCATTCCTTCGTCTTAGTCTACACACACATACATACACACACAGAGTAATAAAAGGAGGGAGAGGGAGACAGAGAGCGAGGGAGCATGAAACTCGGCATGAGTCCACTCAGATATTTCTTGGTTAACAAAAATAATTTTTGGTATAAAAAATAACTCAAGTATGGTATATTACACGTGTGTCAGTACTAGTAGCAGTAGCAGTATCGCACAAAAGGGGGGATATTTTTCCACACAAGTGTGCCCTCAATCAGCTACAACATGTCACAAACAGTAGTTCAGCACCAAGGCCAGCGCCGTTGTAGTTTTGTGGTTTTCGTGGAAAAGTGTTAGTGTCGGAAGACACTGACACATACATTTCACAGTAACCCAAACAATGTATGTATTTTAAACAGCAGATCATACACATCATACCACCCGGCCACATTAAATATTAAAATAAGGCTCACCTGCTCTGTTGAATCCTCGTTTACCAGTTTGTCAGGCTGAAAGGGAGGCAGTGTGGCGGTCCCTGTGGTATCCAGACTGACAATGCTTCGACTGTAAGTTCTATCGTATTTTATGTCACTCTTTCTAGAATCCATAGTTCTGCATGCGTCATAATTGAATACGTGTGGGTGTGGCAGCGTTCCTGTGCCACCTACGTCGGCGTAAAGAGGAGGATAATATGGGATAACCGGAAGATTTCCGTTGGACTTATAAAACATCCTCTCCTGTCTCCATCTGTAACATTTTACCGATAGTATGGCTATAATGGATACGATGAAAAGGAAGGAGACCACAGCTAAGGCCAGGACGAGGTAAAAAGTCAGGTTGTCGTTGTACTCTTTGTCATGCGTAAATTCTGTGAACTCCGAGAGCACCTCAGGAAAACTGTCTGCCAAAGCCACGTTAACATTGACTGTAGCAGAGCGAGAGGGCTGTCCGTTGTCCTCCACTACAACAACGAGTTTCTGTTTCACTGCATCTTTGTCAGTGACTTGGCGTATAGTTTTTATTTCTCCGTTTTGTGCGCCCACTTCAAACAGAGCCCTGTCTGACGCCTTTTGCAACTTATAAGAGAGCCAGGCATTCTGTCCAGAGTCCACATCAACAGCCACAACTTTAGTGACGAGATAGCCCACGTCTGCTGAACGAGGCACCATCTCCGCCACCACAGAACTGCTAGTTTGAACTGGATAAAGCACCTGTGGCGCATTGTCATTCTGGTCCAGGATGTTTATCCGAACAGTAACATTACTGCTTAGTGGAGGGGATCCCCCATCCTGCGCTTTGACGTGGAACTGAAAATTCTTTATTTGTTCGAAATCAAAAGAGCACACGGCGTTGATGACTCCAGTGTCTGCACTGACTGATACATAAGAAGAAATTCGCACCCCATTAACGGTGGATTCCTCCAGAATATAGGACACGCGGGCATTTTGATTCCAATCTGCATCTTTGGCTTGTATGCGGAATATGGACACACCCGGTGCATTGTTTTCTAAAATTGAAGCCTCGTACATAGCACTGCTGAACACAGGTGCATTATCGTTCACATCTGTTACCTTTAAAGACAAAGTCACGCTGCTGGACAGCGATGGCACGCCTTCGTCAGAGCACATGACGGTGATGTTATACCCCGGGACTTGCTCTCGATCTAGCACATCATCCGTAACAATACTATAAAACCCATCGGATGAAGACTTAATAATAAAAGGGGTTTCCTCGTTAAGAACACATTTTACATTCCCATTTTCAGCCGTGTCAGCGTCTTTTATATTCATCATGGCCACAACGGTCCCAGTCCCTGAATTTTCTGCTATTTCATTTGATTCTGAAATTATACTTATTGCTGGACTGTTATCGTTTACATCTGTTACATCCACAATTACTTTGCAAGAATCCGAGTGGCCACCCTGGTCTTTCGCTTGAACTGAAATCTGATATTGTGCATTTTTCTCAAAGTCGATGTTTCCAATTAATCTGAGTGTGCCATCGTGGCTATCTATTTCAAATAGTTCGGCCAAACCTTTAGCAGAGCTAGACAATAAATATGTGACAATACCATATGAGCCCTGATCGGCATCGGATGCGCGAACAGTGGTCAGAATAGTACCTCTTGGTGCATTCTCTTTTACACTGGTTTTATAAATAGGCTGAGCGCAAACAGGGGCATTGTCATTGGCGTCTATAATCGTTATAAGAATCGCCATCGTGCCAGACATTTGAGGCTCTCCGCCATCTAAAGCAGTGAGCAACAAAGACATTTGCTCTTGTTTTTCCCGATCTAACTGCTTCTGTAAAACCATTTCGACAGTCTTTGTACCGTCTGCTAAATTCTGCGTTTTCAAAACAAAATGTTCAGTGGGCTTTAAGGCGTAGCTTTGTAAGCCATTAATGCCGACATCATTATCAACTGCGGTCTCCAAAACGAACCGAGCTCCTGCATGCGCCAGCTCACTAATTTCAAATTTCATTTCACTAACTGTGAAAATCGGAGCATTATCATTAATATCAGTTATCTCCACCGTAACTCTATACAGTTCCATCGGCTTCTCCAAAATTATTTGAAAATGCAAAGCGCAGGGCGTCGTCTGTCCACACAAAGCCTCCCTGTCAATTCTTTCTTTGATAACAAGCACTCCTCTGTCTCTGCTCAGCTCGATGTATTCGGTGCTTTGGTCGGTGTAAATGCGTGCTTTGCCTGATTTAAGTCTTTTTAAATCCAACCCCAAATCCTGTGCTATGTTGCCGACAACAGAGCCTTTTGCCATCTCCTCGGGTATAGAGTAGCTGACTTGTCCTTGAGCTAAACCAAGATACAGTACCGAAATGAACAACAGTACTTGCCGCGCCATTGTTCTCTCCTGTTCTGTAATGTTCACATCCAAGTCAGATAAATTATCCAGGCAGATCCGCGACGATGTACAGTGGAACGGCCCAATGTAATTTTACACCAAGATTGCACAAAAATCCTTCAGATTTGTCCAATATCCGGCTGTATATGTCGACTGTTTCTCCCTCTCGGTTTTCTCGACTATGAGCTCGACCCGTTATGCCTTTCTTGTTTTACAAATAGGGGAGGTACTCAGGATATCTGTATGGAACACAGCAACACGCTAGCCAACAGCGGCACTCTGAGTCAAAACCTATGAACTACACATGTGTTCAGATTATTCACAGCGTACATCGACGTTTTTCAATATTATATTTCTTTTACCCAACTAACATACTCCGACCACAAGCCACAAAAATGTAAAAAAGGATTGCTATCAGAAAATGTAAATATCTGTAAATATCATCTATTCCAACGCAGGTGAGGCATTTAACACATACCATGTAGTGCTGCACATTTAGTTAAGTGAGAGAGAGAGAGATAAATAGGTAGACAGAGAGATAAATAGGTAGGTAGAGAGAGAGAGAGACAGACAGACAGAGAGAGAGAGAGAGAGAGAGAGAGAGAGAGAGAGAGAGAGAGAAAGAAAGAGAGAAAGAGGAGTGTTTGTGTGTGTCTGTGTGTGAGTGTCTCTTTGTGTGTGTGTGTGTGTGTGTGTGTGTGTGTGTGTGTGTGTGTGTGTCCCAACGTTTTTGTTATGAGTATGTTGTTCAGCACCATGCTTGCAAATTTCAGGACCATGATCAGCGACAAGGCGCCATGGGTTATACAGCAAGAGCGTAATACAGTTGAACACGTATTACATTTATTCACACAGATGTTCTAAATAACAGAAACGACACGCATTTAAATGTAAACACATGTGTATAACTTCCTCTATGTTAAATGCAATGATAATTCATACCTGATCTTTAGAATGTGTGTCAAGTGTGCCAAGGTCCGCGCGAGGTAACGTCTGCTCTCCATTTGTATCCAGACTAATGATGCTTTCGGTGTAAGGTCGTCCATATTTCAAATCACTCTTTCGCGAGTCTGTTGTCCTGCAAACTTCGTAATTGTACACGTGTTGTAATGTGCCCGTGCCTGTTGTGTCTGCGTAAAGTGGAGGATAATATGGAATGACCGGGAGATGGCCGTTGGATTTATAAAACATCCGCTCACGTCTCCATCTGTAGCACTTTACTGACAGTATGGCTATGATGGAGACAATAAATAGAAATGAAACCACCGCCAATGCCAAAACGAGGAAAAAAGTCAAGTTGTCATTACTATCCTTGTGCGTAAAATCCGAAAATTCCGAGAGCACTTCAGGGAAACTGTCAGCCACAGCCACATTAACGTTTACTGTAGCAGAGCGAGATGGCTGTCCGTTGTCCTCCACTACAACAGTGAGCTTTTGTTTCACAACATCCTTATCAGTCACTTGTCGAATAGTTCTTATTTCTCCATTCTGAGCGCCAACTTCAAATAGGGCCCTATCTGTCGCTTTTAACAATTTATAAGAGAGCCACGAATTCTGTCCGGCGTCTACATCGACAGCCACTACTTTAGTGACCAAATATCCAACATCTGCTGACCGAGGCACAATCTCAGCCACCAGGGAGCCCGCTGTTTGTACTGGATACAGCACCTGGGGCGCATTATCGTTCTGATCCTGGATCAGTATTTTAACACTCACATTACTGCTAAGTGGAGGGGAACCTCCGTCCTGTGCTTTTACGCGAAAAGTAAAATCCTTCAGCTGCTCGAAATCAAAAGACCGCACTGCATGAACAACACCGCTCTCTGCATTAACCGACACGTAAGATGAGACGGATATGCCACCTATCGAGGATTCGTCTAATATGTAAGAAACACGGGCATTTTGGTTCCAGTCCGCGTCCCTGGCTTTTACCGCGAAAATAGACAAGCCCGGGGAGTTGTTTTCGGGCACAGATGCGACATATGCAGTCTTTTCAAACACAGGTGCATTATCGTTTACATCTGATATCTGTAAGGAGAGAGACACGCTGGAGGAGAGCGAAGGCACTCCTTCGTCAGAGCACGTTACAGTGATATTATACTCTGAATGTCTCTCTCGATCTAATTCATCATCGGTTACCAAACTAAAGAAATTATTTGACGTCGATTTTAAAGCAAATGGTATATTATCGTTTATAAAACAATTGACCTTTCCGTTCTCTGCAGAGTCTCTGTCTTGGACATTTAAGATGGATACAGCTGTGCTTTGCGTCGAGCCTTCTGATATGGAATTTGATTTCGACATTACATTTATGGTGGGTGCATTATCATTTGTGTCTGTGACATCGACTAAAATTTTACACGAATCCGTCAGACCCCCCTGATCATTTGCCTGTACATTAATTTGATAGTGACGAGCCTTTTCGTAATCAACACTGCCAATCAGAGTCACTTCACCGCTTAATTCATTAATAGCAAATGTTTGTCTTACATCTTCCATAATGTTGCTAAATGAATAGGTTACTCTCCCATTTGGACCTTCATCCAAATCAGTGGCACTAACTGTGGTAACTACTGTGCCTTTCTGAGCATTTTCAGTAATGACAGCCTTGTACGAAGCGTGCGTAAAAATAGGTGCGTTATCATTGACATCCAAGACACTGATATGTATCTGTGCTGTGCCAGACAACTGTGGGTCACCCCCATCTACAGCCGTCAATACTAGGGAGATTTTATCTTCTTTTTCTCTGTCTAATGGTTTCTGTAATATCATTTCAACAATTTTACTTCCGTCTGCTTGTGGTAGTAATTTAAGAAGGAAATTATCCGAAGGCGTAAGAGAATAGCCCTGGAGGCCGTTAATGCCGACATCTAAATCCATGGCTCTCTCCAGCACAAATTTCGCCCCAGTTGTCGCCGATTCACTAATTTTAAAAACCATCTCTTGCTTATCAAAGTGCGGGGGGTTGTCATTTATATCCGTTATTTCGACAGTGACACTGTAAAATTCCATAGGGCTTTCCAAAATGACCTGAAAATGCAGAGCACAGGGCGTAGTCTGCCCGCATAGCGCCTCTCTGTCAATCCTGTCTTTGATGAGCAAAACACCCCTGTCTTTGTTTAGATCGATGTATTCAGTACTGTCGCCTGTATAAATGCGAGCTTTACCTGATTTCAGTCGTTTCGAATCTAATCCCAAATCTTGAGCTAAATTACCGACCAAAGACCCTGTCGACATCTCCTCTGGAATGGAATAGCTTACTTGCCCGATAACTAAACCGAAAGATATCAAGAAAATAAAAAGTACTTGCCACCTTTTTGTTCTGTTTAACATATCCATCTCAAAACAGACGTGAATCAATAAAATCCTTAACGCGCTGTAGTGTTCATGCAGTGTGGTCGTCGCGAGACAAAGAAATAAATATGGCGCACATATAGTCCACAAAATGAAAGGGATCGCCTCACAATCGTGTTGTTCTTCAGCTTGCACTGTGCTCTATGTGCAGTTGCTCTTATGCTGCTCGATAAAGGGGGAGGTTACACAGGAATTATAATCCATGACATCCACAGACTGACCAACAGCGTCCCTGTGAGTTTAACTAGATGAACTGCAGACATGTTGCAACAACTGTGCTAACAGACATTAAAGTAATATCTTTAACAACACACAAACTGATTTCATTGCTACAAAAGGTGCCGATTACGGCAAGATACACTGGAGTTTTAGATAACTCAGAAGAAATAGCAAATACATATCCTATATTTGCATAGTTTAAGCATTTTAAAAAGTTTATTTTTATGGGATGTATCGTAGTTATATATGGGATACTTTTGCTGGTATGTTTGTACTGTGGTTTGTCGTATTTTCACAAGGTGTTTTAGTGTGTAGTGTTTTGTTTTAGTTTGCTGTACTGTATTTCACTTTGGAAAAAAATAAGAAATAAACTGTGGCGGTAGGGGCAACCGGCGAGAGCAGATTAATCATTTCTCAGTACAAGCAGGTCAGCTTGTCACTGGTGAGACAAACACCAAGTAGCTTTTGAAGCATATTACAAAAGACAAATGGGTTCTGTGCTTCGACTTACAGCAATAAAAAAAAACAGAAATTAAATCAAAGCGAACTTGTAACTATTCATGCTCACCTGCCCAGTAGAGTCCTCGGTGGGTTTCTTCTCTCTGGCATACGTGAGTGTTCCACCGTTATCCAGGCTAATTATACTCTGACTACGTGGACTGGCGTACTTCAAATCACTTTTCCTAGAGTCAGTAGTTCTGCAAACCTCATAATTATAAACGTGTTGTAAAGTCCCAGTTCCTCCTACGTCCGCGTAAAGGGGTGGATAATACGGAATGACCGGAAGATTCCCGCTGGATTTATAAAACATTCGCTCGCGTCTCCATCGGTAGCACTTGACTGAGGGAATAGCTATGATGGATACAATGAACAGAAATGAAACAAGCCATACGAATATATAATGTCTTCAACAGCGCAAATTACCACAAGGTTGCAATGTTAAAATGATTATCTATGTCTGTGTGTAGCAGTGGCTGTGCTAAAAGATCAGAGTCCAGCAAAAAAAAAACTTGCTCACACAGTGGCGTTCACTGAACACGTCAAAAATAAATAGATGGGTAAGACCATATCAAACCAGTACACAGCATATAGCCATATGAACCAGTTTCAGTGCCTGACACAGCAACAAAAAACAGTGTACAAATATTTGTTTTATACAGGTTTTAAAAGATGAACAGAACTGAGATGAAATAGAAAAAAATGTAAATAGTTAGATGCCATAAACACACAACTTTATCAACTCGGTGTTTTATAAAACCAAACTCACCTGATCATCCATGAGGAGTTTCTCTGAATTGACATGGGGGAGTGTTCCGGTAGCATCCAGGCTGACAATACTTTCATTACAGGGCCTACGACACTTTACATCACTCCTTCTGGAGTCAGTGGTTCCGTAAACTTCATAATTGTAAACATGCTGCAAGGTCCCCGTGCCACCGACGTCTGCGTAAAGGGGCGGGTAGTACGGGATAACAGGTAGGTTCCCGTTGGATTTATAAAACATCCGCTCACGTCTCCATCTGTAGCACTTCACTGACAGTATGGCTATGATGGACACGATGAATAGGAATGAAACCACAGCCAGGGCCAGTACTAAATAAAAAGTTAAATTGTCGTTGTAGTCCTTGTCGTGCGTAAAGTCAGTAAACTCTGAGAGCACCTCAGGAAAACTGTCCGCTAAAGCCACGTTGACATTGACTGTAGCAGAGCGAGAGGGCTGTCCGTTGTCCTCCACTACAACAGTGAGCTTCTGCTTCACAGCATCTTTGTCAGTCACTTGGCGTATAGTTCTTATTTCTCCATTCTGTGCGCCAACTTCAAAGAGAGCCCTGTCTGTCCCTTTTAGTAGTTTATATGATAGCCAGGCATTCTGACCAGAGTCCACATCAACAGCCACAACTTTAGTAACGAGATAGCCCACATCTGCGGAACGAGGCACAATCTCAGCTACCAGTGAGCCACTAGTCTGCACTGGGTACAGAATCTGCGGTGCATTATCATTTTGATCTTGTATGACTATTTTAACGCTAACATTGCTCATTAACGGTGGCGAGCCTCCATCTTGGGCCTTTACATAGAAATGAAAATCTTTAATCTGCTCGTAATCAAAGGAGCGCACTGCATGTATAACCCCACTCTCGGCATTTACTGACACATAGGAGGAGATGGCTACTCCATTAAAAGACGACTCTTCTAACATGTATGAAATCCGTGCATTCTGATTAAAATCCATATCCATTGCTGATACTTTAAAAATAGAGAGACCAGGCGAGTTGTTTTCTTGAATGGAGGCTTCATATGAGCTTTTATCAAACACAGGTGCGTTATCATTCACATCTGATATCTGTAGGGAGAGAGTGACGCTACTGGCGAGAGACGGTACGCCTTCATCAGAACACGTCACAGAGATGTTATATATTGAGTCTCTTTCTCGATCTAATTCACTGGCTGTTACTAAACTGTAGAAGCCGTTTGATGTCGATTTCAAAATAAATGGCATATGTTCATCTATAGTACACTGAACATTACCATTCTCGCCTGAGTCAGAATCTTGAATGTTAAGAATGCTCACGACTGTATCGGACTTAGAGTTTTCTGGTATAGAAGTTGATTTAGACATTATTTTTATAACTGGTCGGTTATCATTTGTGTCGATGACATCAACAACAACCTTACATGTGTCTGCGAGACCGGCATGGTCTTTTGCTTGGACAGCAATTTGATATCGCTTGATTTTCTCATAATCTGTATCTCCAATCAACTGCAGCACACCGGTGGCTTCATCTACCCGAAATACTGCAACTGCGTCACCGACAGGCTTCGACAATGTATACGTTACCTTGCCGTTCAGCCCCTCATCTGCGTCTGTCGCACTCACAGTGGTTAAAATTGTACCTTTTGGGGAATTCTCTACAACAGTCGTTTTATACATTTTCTGGGAACAAATCGGGGCATTATCATTTGCATCTTGTACCGTAATAAGTATCTGCACTGTGCCAGTCATCTGAGGATCGCCTCCGTCTGTGGCGGTAAGCAGTAAAGATAGATGATCTTCCTTCTCTCGATCTAAGGATCTCTTCAAAACCATTTCAATATTTCTACTGTCATCAGAGTGTGCCTGTGTCTCCAACTCAAACGCATCAGTGGGTTTTAGGGTGTAGCTCTGAAGACCATTGATTCCCACGTCATTGTCTATAGCTTTTTCTAGTGTAAATCTGGCTCCGACAGGATTAGACTCGCTTATTGCAAATTTGATTTCACCCACTGAAAAAAAGGGCGCGTTATCATTAATGTCCATAATCTGAACCATAACACTGTAAAACTCCATGGGGTTTTCTAAAATGATCTGAAAATGAAGGGCACAAGGCGTTGTCTGACCACAAAGGGCTTCGCGGTCTATCCTCTCTTTAACAAAAAGGATCCCCTTTTCCGTCATAAGCTCTATGTATTCAATGCCGTCACCGGTGTAAACGCGAGCTTTCCCTGATTTAAGTCTTTTTATATCCAAGCCCAAATCCTGTGCTATATTTCCGACTACAGAGCCTTTTGGCATTTCTTCAGGAACCGAGTAACTGATTTGCCCATGTACGATGCAGATATCAAAGACAGCGGAAACAAAAAGCAGTACTTGCCACGCCATTGTCCTGTACGGCATTTTCTCTGGGCATAAAAACACAATGAAATCCACAAAAAACACGTCCAATAACGAAATATTCCAGAGGTAAAAAGATAAATTATCCCAAATGATAGAAAATCAGGTTTACTATCCGTGCATACTGCTCCAAAGGTGGTAATTTTAACGAATGCCGTCGTTTTGCACACAGCTTCGTCCTCCCTATGTATGAAGAGGTGGAGGAGGTGCGGCTGTTATTTTAAGTGAAACACTTTTCAACATATTGACCAACAGCGTCACTTGCAGACCAATGTGTTGTATTGCATTCAAAATCACAGATAGGTTCCTCTAATAAGACTTACAGCAGAAAACTGATGCTACGTAAGTTTCTCATTACCCTTACTTCAATGTTCACTTTACTTTCAGCACCATGGTTAGCAACAGGGTTGTTCGACTGAAAAGTTGAAACAAACACGACTACAAAAGCCATACAACGTCTTGAAGAGTACAAATCACCACAAGGTTATAAGTAGTAAGTGTTCACATTTCTATAGATGTCTGGCCTTTCACAAAGCTGTCAGCCAGGGGCGATTTTAGCATCTGGTCTTTAGGGGTGCCCGGCCCCCAGTGCTTATCACACAACACTATTATTATATATAATATATTATTCATTTTGCACTGAGCCAGGGGGTGCCGAGCAGTTTCACGGGGGTGCCTTGGCACCCCTAAAAATGGTCTAGATTCGCCCCTGCTGTCAGCACAGCCATTCTACACACAGCGTGACACAAATAGTGCCCTACGCATTGACACATCATAAACTAATCTCAGTTGCTTCACTGCACACGCCAAAAATAAATGGATGACCGAGACAATATTCTATGTTCTTTTTTAGTGGAGGGAGTTTGACGGACACCGAAAAAGCTTGGCGAGGTGCCAGTCAGGGGACAAGGATGGGCAAACTTTCTGCGTCACGTTACTTTTTTTTTAATGAAATGAAATTCTTAACTCATTTCTTTTCATTAAAAATAGTCATGGTATTGAGCAAAGTGTATGCAGTCTGCATCCTTATCTAAAACACTATCAAACCAGTATACAGCATATTGGAAACACATTTCTTGTTTTAGAGCCTGGCATCGACCAAACACTACAGTAGGTTATACAAATATTTGTTTTAAAAGACGTTCTAATGTACAATATGGAACTAACTTAAAAATGAATACAAACATTTCGAATAACCATCCAGGATTTTACAAACGCAAACTCACCTGATCATCCATGAGGAGTTTTTCTGAATTGACATGGGGGAGTGTTCCGGTAGCATCCAGACTGGCAATACTTTCATTACAGGGCCTACGACACTTTACATCACTCCTTCTGGAGTCAGTGGTTCCGTAAACTTCATAATTGTAAACATGCTGCAAGGTCCCCGTGCCACCGACGTCTGCGTAAAGGGGCGGGTAGTACGGGATAACGGGTAGATTCCCGTTGGATTTATAAAACATCCGCTCACGCCTCCATCTGTAGCACTTTACTGACAGTATGGCTATGATGGAGACGATGAATAAAAATGAAACCACAGCCAGGGCCAGTACTAAATAAAAAGTTAAATTGTCGTTGTATTCCTTGTCGTGCGTAAAGTCAGTAAACTCTGAGAGCACCTCGGGAAAACTGTCCGCTAAAGCCACGTTGACATTGACTGTAGCAGAGCGAGAGGGCTGTCCGTTGTCCTCCACCACAATCGCGAGTTTTTGTTTTACAGCATCTTTGTCAGTCACTTGGCGAATGGTCCTTATTTCTCCATTCTGCGCGCCAACCTCAAACAGAGCCCTTTCTGAACCTTTTAACAATTTATATGAGAGCCAGGCATTCTGTCCAGAGTCTACATCCACAGCTACCACTTTACTGACAAGATAACCCACATCTGCTGAACGAGGCACAATCTCAGCTACCAGTAAGCCACTAGTCTGCACTGGGTACAGAATCTGAGGTGCATTATCATTTTGATCTTGGATGTTTATTTTAACACTAACATTAGTACTTAACGGAGGGGATCCTCCATCTTGTGCTTTGACATGGAAGTTAAAATGCTTTATCTGTTCATAATCGAAACTGCGCACCGCATGAATGACACCACTCTCCGCATTAACAGACACATACGAAGAGGCTGCCACTCCGTTAATAGTGGACTCCTCCAGCATATACGAAATTCTTGCATTTTGATTAAAATCTATGTCCATTGCTTTGACTGTGAAAACTGAAAGGCCCGGTGAGTTGTTTTCAGGCATGGAGGCTTCATATGAGCCCCTTTCAAACACAGGCGCGTTATCGTTCACATCTGATATCTGTAGGGACAGAGTGATGCTGCTGGAAAGGGAGGGTAAGCCCTCGTCGGAGCAGGTCACAGATATGTTATATACTGATTCTCTCTCTCTGTCTAGTTCACCGTCGGTAATTAAACTGTAGAAGTTGTTTGATGTAGACTTAAGAATAAAGGGCATGTTTTCGTTTATAGTACACTGAACATTGCCATTCTCCCCCGAGTCTGGGTCGTGAATATTAAGAATACTAACTACAGTGCCGGGTTTTGAATTTTCAGGTATCGAAGCCAGCTTGGACATTACATTTACAACTGGGCTGTTATCGTTTGCATCCATTACATCAATAATCACTTTACATGTATCTGAGTGACCGCCATGATCTTTTGCCAGGACATCGATTTCATAGTGTTTTATTTTCTCATAATCTGTCTGTCCAATCAACACAACTACACCAGTAGTGTCATCTATTGCAAATAATCCACTAATTTCATCGGTAGGCTTCGACAGTGTGTATGTCACCTTCCCATTTAATCCTTCATCTGCATCAGACGCGTGTACTGTGGTTAGCACAGTTTGCTTCGGAGCATTTTCTAAAACACTTGATTTATACTCTCCCTGAGAACAAATCGGCGCATTATCATTAGCATCCAGAACCGAAATATGTATCTGCACTGTCCCCGACATCTGCGGATCGCCACCGTCAGTAGCGGTCAAGAGTACAGATAGACTATCTTCTTTCTCTCGATCTAGAGGTCTTTTCAAAACCATAACTGCACTTTTTGTATTATCAGAATGAGTGGTTGTTTGCAATTCAAATATATCACTTGGCTTTAGGGCGTAGCCTTGCAGGCCATTGATTCCGACATCGCTATCTATGGCTTTCTCTAGTGTAAAACGTGCACCGATGAGTGAAGACTCGCTTATCTCAAACGCCATTTTATCCACTGAGAAAATTGGGGCATTGTCATTAATGTCTGTAATCTGCACCGTAACACTATAGAATTCCATAGGATTTTCTAATATTATTTGGAAATGGATTGCGCAAGGCGTTTTCTGTCCGCATAGAGCTTCGCGGTCTATCCTGTCTTTGATGAAAAGGATCCCCTTCTCTTTCATTAGGTCAACGTATTCAGTTCCGTCGCCTGTATAAATGCGAGCTTTCCCTGATTTAAGCCTTGATGTATCTAGACCTAAATCTTGTGCTATGTTTCCGACTACAGAGCCTTTAGGCATCTCTTCTGGAACTGAGTAAATTATTTGTCCCTGTATATTGCTAAGACCATACAGAAAAATCAACAACAGTACTTGCCAAGCCATTGTCCTGTTCCGTGGATATAAAACACAATATAATCCTCAAAAACGGGCTGCTGTATCCAAAATATTTCCCCAAATTAACGATTACGTTGTCCAAAATAGCAAAAACAGAAGTTGGTTATCCGAGAGTAACAGTTTAAAGCTGATTGCTTCGACGAATGTCGTTGTGTTTTGCACACAGCTTTGTCGTCCTTTTTAATGCAGAGATGGAGGAGGTACATTTTTAAATTCAGCATTTCTCCCAACACACAATCAACAGCGGCACTTACAGACCAATATGCTGTACTGCACATTAAACAACAGACGTGTCCAAATGACATACTACAGCAACAATCAAATGCAAAGTGTTTAAACTTCAACCGTTTTACTTAAAGTCGCATATTTTCAGCACCATGGCTAGCAACACCAGTGGAAAGTAAAAACTAAAATACACTTTAAAAAGTGCTGCATAGAAGGGATTTATAAAAATTAAGGCAGCGTGCTGCCTAGATCTTTTTACGTTGATTGAACCTAATAACAGGGCATATATGGGCTTCTTAATTTACAAACAATGTAAAAAGATTCATGCAGCCCGTTGCATCAGTTTTTATTTAAGTCTATGCAGCACTTTTTACAGTGATGTTTTTACGGGTCTACACAATGTGTCTTCAAACCAAAACAACCAACATCGGTAGGCTAACATCATGAATGCACAAGGTGAAAAAAACGGATGTACTCAAGTGAAGTGGTAACACTTTCTATGAAGCCTGTATTCACAATAATCTATAACTACATTCATAAAGGCTTAAATGCATTTATAAAGTATGTAAAGTATTCATAACTATTTAAACATACTCATGACTGTACTCCTTGGGCATTTTAATGCTATGTCATACCTCATATTCCAACTTCAAGTGACACAGTGCATTCTTGGTTATAAAGCTTTACCTGCTTGACTGATACTGATTTCAACTGATAATGTCTTTATGAAGACATTATTACCCTTAAGAATGTATGTATAGACTCATATGAATAGAATCTTCATAGAAAGTGTTACCAGTAAAGTTAATGGCGCTCACCTGATGATCTGTATCGTCCATGGTCAGTCTGTCTCTGCTGGGATGTGGGAGTGTGTCTTTTCCACACGTGTCCAGGCTTATAATACTTTCACTATCCGGTCTGGCGTATTTCAGATCACTTTTCCTTGAGTCAAGTGTTCTACACACTTCATAATTATAAACGTGCTGTAAAGTGCCCGTGCCTCCGACGTCTGCGTAAAGTGGTGGATAATATGGAATAACAGGCAGATTTCCATTGGATTTATAAAACATCCGCTCACGTCTCCACCGGTAGCATTTTACCGACAGAATTGAAATGAGGGACACGATAAAAAGGAAAGACACGACGGCTAAAGCCAAGACTAAATAAAAGGTAAGATTGTCGTTGTATTCTTTGTCCTGCGTCATGTCTGTGAACTCCGAGAGCACTTCAGGAAAACTGTCCGCCAACGCCACGTTAACGTTTACTGTAGCAGAGCGAGAGGGCTGTCCGTTGTCCTCCACTACAACAGTGAGCTTTTGCTTTATCGGGTCTTTGTCAGTAATTTGCCGAATTGTTTTTATTTCCCCATTCTGAGCGCCTACCTCAAACAAGGCTCTCTCAGTGGATTTCTGTAGTTTATACGAGAGCCAGGCATTCTGCCCAGAGTCCACATCAACAGCCACCACCTTGGTGACGAGGTAACCGACATCCGCTGAGCGGGGCACGATTTCAGCCACAAGGGATGCACTAGTTTGTATGGGATACAGGATCTGAGGCACGTTGTCATTTTGATCCTGAATGATGATGTGCAGAGTGGCGTTACTGCTCAAAGGGGGCGAGCCACCATCCTGTGCTTTGACAATGAAGCTGAGTTGCTTAATTTGTTCAAAGTCAAAAGAACGCACTGCGTGTAAAACCCCAGTTTCGGAATTTATAGATAAATACGAAGATACCGAGGTTCCATCAATCTGCTTTTCATCCAGGTAATATGAAATTCTGGCATTCTGATTGGCATCTAAATCTTTTGCCCTCACAGTGAAAATGGACAAGCCGGGAGAGTTATTTTCCATTATATATACGGAATACATCTTCTGCTCGAAAATGGGCGGGTTGTCATTGACGTCAGAAACTGTTAGACGCAGTGTCTTGACAGTGGAGAGGGGGGTTGATCCGGAGTCGACTGCAGTGATAGTGATATTGTACTCAGACAACATTTCACGGTCGAATAAAGCGTCTGTGACGACAGTATAGTAGTTTGTTAGAGACGATTTGATATCGAAAGGAAGACCCTTGTTTATAGAGCAGGTAACTTGGCCATTTTTACCGGAATCAGCATCTTTAACGTTTATTATAGCTATTGTTGTGCCTATCGGAGCATCTTCAGACACGGGGCTAGAAAAAGATAAGACGTTCATGACGGGTGCATTATCATTAACATCGATAACTTCTATAACAACCTTACTTGTGCCAGTGAACCCCCCTTGATCTTTTGCTTCGACTCGTATTTCATAACGTTTATTTTGTTCAAAATCAATCCCTCCGACAACAGAAATAGTGCCCGTGGACTCGTCGATGGCAAATATTTCTTTTAAATCCTCCTTCAGGTCACTAAAGGAGTACACTATCGACCCATGAGCATCGGTATCAGCATCCGTTGCATTAACTGTCGTCACATAAGTACCTTTTGGCGCATTTTCCATTACAGTCGATTTATACACGGTCTGGTTAAAGACGGGGACATTGTCATTAGCGTCTAGTACAGTGACATCAATATTTACAGTGCCTGATCTTTGCGGATTTCCGCCATCCACTGCTATTAGCTTTAAAGAAAGCCGTGGATTCTCTTCTCTGTCTAGAGCTTTTTGCAGAACCATTTCTGCATATTTAGTACCATCCGGATTCGACTGCTGTTTTAAAACAAAGTGGGCATTTGGAGACAGGACGTAATTCTGAAGCGCATTTATTCCGACGTCAGGATCATCTGCACTGCCAAGCACAAAGCGCGAACCAAGGGTAGCTGCTTCGCTAATCTCAAAATGTATTTCAGTTTTCCGAAATATCGGCGCATTATCATTTATATCTAAGATTTCAACCGTGATTTGGTGTAATTCCATAGGATTTTCTAGAATTATCTCAAAACTGAAGCTACATGGGGTGGTTTCACCGCAAAGCTGCTCTCGGTCTATTCTCTCGCGCACAGCTAGAATCCCTTTGTCTGTTTTGAGCTCTGTATACTGCACGCTTTCCCCGGTCACGATACGGGCACGGCCCGACCGCAGCCTTTTTAAATCAAGTCCCAGATCTTGGGCAACATTTCCGATAAGCGAGCCAACCCTCATCTCCTCTGGAATAGAGTAACGAATCTGTGCGTCAATAACATCACAAAAGCTCGACAGTAACAGAATTACTTGCCAGTACTTTCGTAAAAAGATGGGCCCGTCAATGTCTGAACACGTACGTCCTCCCTCGATTGTCATTGTAATCCAAGAGAAAACACCACCAGATGTGTTAAGAAAAACAATTCAGTGAAAAATCCACCTTAAATGTAAACATTCATCGAACACGGTCTAACGAAACGTCCTTCAGAGATACAAAGAATGGAGGTTACCTCACGAAACACAGGACGCAATGTTAGGGGAGGACCTACTGATTGTCGATGCACCTCCTCTGTTACTAAATCTTTTCCCAGATCAACAGCGGCACTTAGAGTCCAAACGTAGGAAATCCAGCTATGATTTCTACAGGTCTACATATCACACACTTATATATTCAAATATGACTACATATTAGTTAAAATGCTAGAAGGAGTTATTTTTCTGCCCAAGTTTAATAAACCCTGCACTGCATACATGTTACAGAATCAGATTTAAACAGTCACGTACAGGCATTATATACAACATCGTGTATACAGACTAGAAAAGATCATGCCCATGCCCTCAGCTTTCTTAACTTGAAAATAATGTGCAATCATGGAGGCTACTGCTATTTTTACTGGGTTTAAATCAGAAAAGGAGGTGCGTTAAATAATGAGTTAATAGCTACATGCTAAGTGTACATCATTTTAATGACATGGACTGTTTATTTTTTATTTTAAAATGTATTTGTTTTAAATACGTTTGATATTTTTTTCTTTTATTTTTACTATTATTATTTTACTTATTTACCTAGTTGTACTATATTTATGCACTATGGACGTTAAATAGTTGTAACTTTCAAGAACAAAAGTACTTAAAGAGGAAATCTGTGAATGCTGCACATGTTATGCTTATTTTGTTTTTGGAGACCTAAACAAGAAAACCATGCACAAAATATGCACAAAGTGAGTGTGTGTGTGTGTGTGTGTGTGTGTGTGTGTGTGTGTGAGAGAGAGAGAGAGAGAGAAGGAGGTTGAGAGACAGCGAAAGAGACAATTTAAAACACACTGCTTCGGTCACACACAGCGCTGTCCGTGGTGCTGAAAAGCCCATTGCTCATTATCCCAAATGCACTCACTGAATCCCGCATCTAATAATCCTAACATGAACAGAATGGCCGATCACGCTGCACAAAAAAGCTGTCCATCTTTGTAATGTTCTCAATTTATATGTTGAGTAGTTCACTTAATTCGACCAGTTCCGTCCCAGGTTAATTTGCTGTGTAGTTCGCAACTTTTTAAAATATTGAAAAAGAGCAACTTAAAGGCCAAGTAATAGGTCATCCCCACTACAGGCCAAACCCAGCATCATTCGAATATATAAAAGCAAGCAGGTGATCATTAAACACTCACCTCGTCTGCTGCTGCCAACCAAACCGCTGTCCATGGTTCTGAATGCCCACTGATTATAATACCAACTATACTCAAGACCCTCATTTGGTGTTATGTTAACATAAGCAGAGTTGACGTTCACGTTGCACATTTTAACAGGTTTTGAAACCATTTAATCCTTTTTTGCAGTAGATACCCATTTCAAGCGTTTCTCTTTTGCCCGGCTTATGTTTTTCTCACTGTGCACTCTCTGTCATCGGCCATAACAAAACCCTATTCAAATATCTAAAAGCAAGCAGCTAGTTTTAAAAAAAACACTCACCTCGTCTGGTGAATCCTCGTCCAGGATTGTTTTCTCGTTGTAAACCCGTTGAATCGTCGCGGTTGCGTTTGGGTCCACTATCAGCACATTTTGACTGTCAGGTCTGCCAAACTTACAGTCACTCCTTCTAGAATCGGTAGTCCTGTACACGTCATAGTTATACACGTGCTGAAGAGTTCCAGTGGCGTCAGCGTAACGTGGTGGGTAGTACGGAATGACGGGGAGACTGGATTGATAATACAGTCGTGACTGTCTCCATCTGTAAACTTTCACTGAGATAATAACCACTAGAGAAGTTATAAAGAGAAACGAAACAACAGCCAAGGCTAGGACTAGATAAAAAGTCAGGTTGTCGTCTTTGTCCTGCTGATAGTCGGTGAACTCTGAGAGTACTTCAGGAAAGCTGTCAGCCAAAGCCACGTTAACATTAACTGTAGCTGATCGTGGAGGTTGTCCGTTGTCCTCCACTACAACAGTGAGCTTTTGTTTCACTGGATCTTTATCCGTTACTTGTCTGACGGTCCTTATTTCCCCGGTCTGTGCGCCCACTTCAAAGAGGGCCCTGTCAATTGCTTTGAGCAGTTTATACGTTAACCAGGCATTCTGTCCAGAGTCCACATCAACAGCCACCACTTTAGAAACAAGATAACCCACATCTGCTGAACGAGGCACAATTTCAGCTACAACTGAACTACTAGTTTGCACTGGGTAGAGAATCTGTGGGGCGTTGTCATTTTGGTCACGGATTAAGATTTGCACAGTTATGTTACTATTTAACGGAGGTGAGCCCCCATCTTGCGCTTTTACCACAAACGTAAGCTGTTTAATTTGCTCATAGTCAAATGATCGAACCGCATGAAGAGCGCCAGTCTCTGAGTTGATAGAGAAATAGGAAGAAAGTGGGGATGCACTAATGTGTGCCTCCTCTAACAAATACGATATTCTCGCATTTTGATTCCAGTCTGAGTCCTTGGCGGACACACTGAATATAGACACACCAGGCGAGTTGTTCTCGGTCACATAAGCCGTGTAATGGCTTCTGTCGAAGACAGGGGCGTTATCATTAATGTCTGACACTTTTAGAAGTAAATTTATAGAGCTCGACAGTGGCGGTGTACCAGAATCAGCTGCTATCACAGTTATGTTGTATTCTTGCACTGCCTCGCGATCAAAGTGAGCGTCTGTGATCAAATTATAATAATTAGAAAGCGATGATACAATTTTAAATGGCATCTTGCTATCTATAAAACACGTGACGTGGCCATTTTTATCCGAGTCTGAATCTTTTACATTTAATATTGCAATGGTGGTGCCTGGTGGTGCATCTTCAGGCAAGCTATTTGAAAAAGACATAATACTGATCGTCGGCTTATTATCATTTATATCAGTTACCTCAATAACAACTTTGCTGGAGTCTGTGAGTCCGCCTTGGTCTCGCGCCTCCACTCTTAATTCATAGCGCTTGTCTTTTTCATAATCTATGTCACCGTTAACATATATAGACCCTGTATTCTCGTCTATGCGGAATATGTCCGCGACATGGCCTCTCGCCTTTGAAAAATAGTAACTTATTTTTCCATATGACCCGCTATCTGCATCAGAGGCGTTCACGGTTGTAATGTAGGTACCTTTGGGTGAATTTTCCATAACAGATCCCCTGTACATCGTCTGGTTAAATACGGGCGCGTTATCGTTTGCATCCAGTACTGTAATGTCTATACTGGCAGTGCCAGACCTCTGCGGATCTCCCCCATCTACAGCAATAAGCTTCAACGACAGCAGGGGATGTTTCTCTCTGTCTAAGGCATGCTGAAGTACCATCTCAGCATATTTACTGCCGTCTGGGTTTGCATGTTCTTTTATGATAAAGTTGCCATTTTCAGTTAAGATATATTTCTGTAACGCATTTACACCCACGTCCGGGTCATCTGCATTTTCCAGTACAAACCTAGAGCCCAGGGTTGCCGACTCACTAATCTCAAATTTTAAATGTGCATTTTGGAAGGTGGGAGAATGGTCGTTAACATCGAGAATCTCAATGATAACGCGATGCAATTCCATCGGATTCTCGAGGATGATTTCCAAGCTGAGACTGCACGGAGTGATGTCACCGCATAGCTGCTCTCTGTCTATTCTCTCATTTACCACGAGTACCCCTTTGTCTGTTTTCAGCTCCGTGTACTGCATGCTTTCCCCGCTAACTATACGCGCTCGACCCTCCCGAAGCCGTCTTAAATCCAGACCGAGGTCTTGTGCCACGTTACCGATGAGAGAGCCTTTCTTCAATTCTTCCGGAATAGAGTAGCGAATCTGCCCATTTATAACGTGAGATAAGCACAGAGTATAAAACAGTACTTGCCAATGCAGTATCCATCCTGAAGGCTTAACATCCTTAAATCGTAACAAATCCTTCCAGATCATCTTAATCCAACTTTAAACACAACAGAGTCGCTCCTTAAATCCCCGTCAGTAGTAGAATAAACGTAAGAAATAGAGATGTTGTCTTGTGCAGTATATCCAATGTCACTTAGTGTCGAAAACAGAGAAGAAAGAAAATTCTGTCTATAACTGGCCCCGCCTCGTAGCCTATGAAGAGAAATGGCCTCCTTTGAGAGAGTGAAGGAGGGACAACAAATAACCTACCAGACAAGGCTTGGCTAGTCAACTTACCTTGTTCAACAGCGGCACTTAGAGTCCAAACCATGAATGTCAGACAGCAAGTCCAATTCATGTCAAAGCAATACTTCGTATGACATAGCAAGGCAATCACCTAGCAAGGCAATGCAGTCTTAACGTGTGTACAGTTAGAAGAAGCCTAAAGCAATAACGGTAAAAACGGAATATCATAAAGTCGCTGTCCGTGTCAGTGGTGCTGAAAAACACCACTTGCTTATTGTAGTTAAATCGGCAGTGGTAATAATAGCAGCACCTCATAATATACTACATCTACACTACTACATCTACCACAGCTAAATCAGAGGGATTCAGTAAACTCCTGTGCACTTGTACTTGTGCACAAAATCAGGGAGGTGCCTTGATGACACAAACAGTGAAGGGCCAATATTTTTTTCGCTGATCAACAGTGGCACTTAGAGTCCAAACTTAGCATTAGACAGAGTGAAAGCAAATATAAAAAAAGCAGCCTTATTTATCACAAAATATGTCAACAAGGCCCGTTAAATAATAATAGTTACAATAATAATAATAACAACAACAACAACAACAATATGAAATTAGGCATATACTGTAGATTTCAAGGTAGTCTTTCACTTCAACAACTCAGCCAGCTCTTTCACGTGACTGTGGTATAGCCTACTCAACTCCTTACCCTGTTTGCATCAAAATGACTAATTTCAGGGTACCGAGTAAATAGTGATTGAACTGAAGTATATGAATGTGAGATAGATAGGTGTACTTTTCAATAGTCACTTTACCGAAAGTCAAAAAAGGAATACATAGCCTACCTCCAGGGGAGAATCGGGCTCGTCCAGAATGTTCTTTTCGCTGCCTGCACGCCTTATCGTTCCGGGTGCACTCTGGTCCACAATCATTACATTTTGACCACATCCGGGGAACTTGTTGTAATCACTTTTCCTGGAGTCTGTCGTCTTGTACATTTCGTAATTGTATACTCGGTGAAGTGTTCCTGCTCCACCAGTGTCTCCGTATTGTGGTGGATAGTACGGAATAATGGGAAGATTTGACTGATAGTACGTGTTGGACTGCCTCCACCGGTAAATCTTCACGGATATGATAACAACCAATGATGTTACAAAGAGAAATGAAACTACAGCTAAAGCGAGGACGAGATAAAATGTCAAATTGTCGTTGTATTCCTTGTCGGGTGTCAACTCTGTAAACTCTGAAAGAACCTCTGGAAAGCTATCTGCTACAGCAACGTTAAGATTGACTGTAGCTGAGCGGGAGGGCTGCCCGTTGTCTTCCACTACAACAGTGAGCTTTTGCTTTACGGCGTCTTTGTCTGTGATCTGTCGTATAGTTCTTATTTCTCCATTTTGAGTGCCAACTTCAAACAACGCCCTGTCCGTCGGTTTCTGAAACCTGTATGTAAGCCAAGCATTCTGTCCCGAGTCAACATCAACAGCTACTACTTTCGTGACGAGGTAGCCTACGTCAGCTGAGCGAGGCACAATCTCAGCTAAGTTAGAGCCACCGGTTTGCAGTGGGTAGAGAATCTGCGGTGCGTTGTCATTCTGGTCATTAATGAAAATATTCACCGTTGCATTACTGTTCAGTGGTGGGGAGCCCCCGTCCTGTGCGCTTACAGTGAATGACAACTGTTTGATTTGCTCATAGTCAAAAGAGCGCATAGTGGTAATCACCCCAGTGCTCGGGTCAATCGAGATGTAGGATGACGCTAATGCCTCGCTTACCCTTGTTTCCGTTAAAAAGTATGATATCCTAGCATTCTGACCAGAGTCTGGGTCCATGGCTTTGACCCTGAATATCGACGTGCCCGGTGAGTTATTTTCAGCGACATAAGCAGAGTAGGTCGCACGGTCAAAAACCGGTGCGTTGTCATTGACATCTGACACCTTTAGACATAAAGTGGTGACGCTCGAGAGTGCTGGTGAGCCAGAGTCGGTGGCGGTTATTGTTATGTTGTATTCAGGTAACACTTCTCGATCAAATGCAGATTCAGTAATCACCGTATAGTAATTGGCGAGCGAGGACTCTATCCTGAAAGGTAAATGTTTGTCGATAGAACAGGTTACCTGGCCATTTTGTCCTGAATCTGAATCTTTGACGTTTATCACGGCAATTGTGGTGCCCGGTGGCGAGTCTTCAGACACTGTACTCGAGAATGACATGACATTTATAACTGGTACGTTATCATTAACGTCCAAGACGTCAATTATTACTTTGCTGGTACCAGTCAGACCACCCTGATCTTTCGCTTGGACCCTCATCTCATATCTTTTGTCTTTTTCAAAATCAATATTACCGACAACGGATATAACACCAGTTGTGCTATCTACGTTAAATATATTTACTAGATGTTCTTTCATATTCGATAACGAATATGATATAATGCCGTTAGAACCACTATCAGCATCACTTGCGTTCACAGTTGCTATGTACGAGCCTTTCGGTGCGTTTTCCTTTACGCTTGCCCTGTAAATTGTCTGATTAAAAACCGGAGCATTATCATTTGCATCTAAAATAGTAACATCTATGCTCGCCGTGCCAGACCTCTGTGGTTCTCCTCCATCCACGGCAATCAGTTTTAATGATAGTCGAGGATGCTTTTCTCTGTCCAGTGCTTTCTGGAGAATCATTTCAACGTATTTACTACCATCTGGATTTGAGTGCTGTTTTAAAATGAAGTTATCATTTGGAGACAAAACATAATTTTGAAGGGCGTTAACGCCGACATCAGGATCATCAGCACTCTCTAAACCAAAACTGGAGCCGAGTGTCGCCGATTCGCTAATTTCAAAACTCATGGCATTTTTTCGAAATACTGGAGCATGGTCATTAATATCCAAAATTTCAACTGTAATTTGGTGTAATTCTATAGGGTTCTCTAGGATGATTTCGAAGCTGAAGCTGCAAGGAGTAGTGTCACCACATAGCTGCTCTCGGTCTATTCTCTCACTCACAACCAGGCTCCCTTTGTCTGCACTCAGCTCCGTGTACTGGTCGCCTTCCCCAGTCACAATACGAGCTCGACCCGTCCGAAGCCTTTTCACATCAAGTCCAAGATCCTGTGCTACATTACCTATCAGTGAGCCTTTCTTCATTTCCTCTGGGATGGAATAACGAATTTGTCCGACAGCAATGTTAACTAGGCACGCAAAGACAATGAGTACTTGCCATTGTATTCCGGACGACGCACATCCACCACCGCCTTCTGCTGAAGTATTCCTTTTAAAAGGCATTTTTAAATCCTGAATGTATTTGCAGCTGTGTTACTAAAGCCCCAGTTCCATATTTCTCTTAAAAAAAAAAAATCCACAAATGGCAGACGCAAAATCCGTGCGTACCGTGTGTATGTCTTTCACAGCACAATCTGGAGGTATGAGCTTCTCTATCCTTTTTTTCTAACAATGTCAGGGTGTTCATGATAGAGGAGGGGCAGGACTCCACGGAGGACAGTAAACGTTTCACTGATCAACAGCGGCCCTTAGAGTCAAAACCAAGAATATACTCAGCATCAGAAAATACTTTCATAATGTACTTGGACCTTTATTCATTTGTCATAGGCTACGTTATTATTATTATTATTATTATTATTATTGTTGTTGTTGTTGTTGTTGTGTTGTTTGCAATCATGCTGGGAGGAAGCTACAACATCTTATTCTAAACCGGGGATCTCAGGGATAGGGGATTTCTGTTTTCAGTCATTTTCAGCACCACTGTAAAATGGACAGCGAACGTGAGAGCCTTGTATGCAGGATGCTGATTTCTTAATATGCCATACTGCGCTGGCAAAAATCATCCATCAAGTTAAAGCTATTATGGTTGTTACCGCAATACATTTCAATGTATTATTAGCAAAGTTCTGTTTTGTTAAGACGCCGATCTGCCATGCGGTACAGTGACTCCTTGTGCAACAGCACCTCTGTGAGTCAGTCTGAGAAACGGCAGCACCACTCAAACTGTGCCCTCCTCTCTAGTGCATGGTTAGTGCCTGTCAGTCAGTGCAGCGTATGTGCTGCTGAAGATCCCTTTGATCTTACCGAGATCTGTGAGTTCATTTATAATTTAATTAGGCCTTTTGTGCCACATCCAAAACAGAGATAATGCATTTACAAATAATATCTAAAAGGTATTGTCAGAAAAAATGAATGCATAATTATATCCAGAGTGCACAAAGCCACTACACTACTGCGACGGGAACACAAACATGTTTTGAAAAAAAAAAAAAAAAAAAACATTAAAACACATACCTGCACACTCTTTTCTCTATGCACAAGCCCTGTATCTCATTCTCTCAATCTTATCATCCATCTCTCATACATAATCTCACTCTATCCCTTAAAAAGAGAAAGACATGAGCTGTTCTGTTCTGCCAGCAGAGACATCACCATTGAAAAAAAAACTAAACAAGAACAGAAATCACTGTGACTCAGGCATGGCAAATGAAGCACTAATGTACTACATGGCACTGAGGCTGTGTTTTGAGGAACTGCAAGACATTCAAAACCCAAATGACTTTAAGCATTACTTAGTAATATTCCTACAGCCATGGCGAAATGTGTTGGCAATTTCACTGCCAAAAGTACTTTTGGCAACAACTTTACCCTGGTCCTAATCTATCTTTGCCAATACTATTGGTCATCTGCATACTTTTAAAAACACGATTAGATTTTCATCTGCACATGTTTCTTTCTGGGTAACCACTTTCACACAGGAAATCGTTCAACTTCAGTAAGCATGCTTCTCTCAGAGCCAAAGACCAAAAGATTGACCCTACCATAGCCTGAACACATTCTGTCTGAGTCTGACCCACCACTTGCTGTAAACTGTAATGATGAGGCTGTGCCTGTGTTGTATGGCTTGTTACTTAACTATAATGCATGTGACATTTCTGATTATATCGCACAGTATCTTATTATAATTACTTTGTACAAAGTAGAAAGTGTAGGCTATGTAATAGGCCTGCGTGATCATAAGCCCGGCCTGCCATGGCCTGATGAAAAGTGGTGAAACATCTTGGCCCGACCCGACCCCCAAAGTTAGGTTTGGTGTGGGTCAGGCAGAGAATCTAAACTCTACCTCCTCTGCAGGGATAGAGATGCACACAGTATTAAGTGTGTGCCAAAAGACACAGTGTATACATAAATAGCAAATCTAGATGTACAGTATATGTATATAATTCTTCCAAAACTTTACTGAATGGTTGCTCAGTATTTAAAAATAGAGAGGCGTTGCATGTTCTGAAAACAGAGATTAAGCCTGAATACCATAAAAAAACATCTCTTTAATACATCTTATGTGCTGATTGTGTTGCAGGTGATTCTCAATTAGGCCTCCTACAGACTGCTGTATATTAAATTAGGCCAGTCATCTTAAGTGCAGTAATATTGCAAATGGCCATTTGTCATTCCATAACCTAATCAATTACCCAACCTCTCAGTAATCCTGTCATTCCATAACCTAATCAATTACCCAACCTCTTAGTAATACTGTCATGCCTATACCTACCAGACAATAACTTGCTGTCTACTTTTCCAAAACCACTGACAACTGCCAATACCAGTGTGAGACATGTGGATGTCAAGTGAACTGCAAGAGTGATGGGCGTTAGAGAGAGGTCTTAATCCTGGCTTCAGAAAGAAAAAAATGCTGTCATTTAGGTTATGTTTTCTGCATATGCAGAAACACAGGCATTTTCACTTATTCTACCTGTCTGATGATTTGTGTGCTGCAGTAGGATTAGCTGGTTCAGAAAATGGTTGATTCAAATGTGTGGCAGGGTTTTTACTTTCTGTAAGCTGGAATTATCAACTCTGGTTATGAGCATATGGGGCATGCATAAAAAACACTCATTCCTTTGACTTAAATGTAACTTGTGTGTCAAAGCGGTTTTTATTTTCCACAAGCCAGAATTAACAACTCCAGTTATGCGCATATAGTAGTAGAGAAGTAGAGATACTTTATTTATCCCGAAGGAAATTAAGGTAAAAATGCGGACCACTTCATGAGTTTGCATATGGGTCACGCATTAAAAAAAAAAAAAAAAAACGTATTCCTTTTACTTGAAATGTAACTTTTGTTTCGGTCACATATTATGTTGGGTGGGCACTTGTCCTTTCTGAATCAGTGGGCATAAATGAGGCTACCACTGTCGATCCCTGGCCTCTTCCCACCATTGTTCCCACATTCTTAGCATCAAAGCAGGGAGGTGGTGCAGGTGTGGCTGTTCTAGTAAGCTTTTCTTGCTGCAGTGTAGAAAAACATGGAGGGGTGGGGTAGGGGGACCTCAGCGGTATTTGCAAGTAAGGAGCCTGGAGCTCAGCCACCCGTACGTGATGTGTGTGCATTATGCAGCAGTCTCTCTGCATGCCGAGGTGGCCTAGTGCGTTGGGATGCAGCTGAAAGTGAGCTTGGTTGGTTGGTCGATACTGACACTGCTGTGCATATACAGACACTGACCCACTACCCCCTGTGACTGCTGCAGAGGCAGAAGGGAGGGGTACTGTGGTGTGTG
Organism: Setipinna tenuifilis; assembly: GCA_030347295.1. NCBI lineage: Eukaryota > Metazoa > Chordata > Actinopteri > Clupeiformes > Engraulidae > Setipinna > Setipinna tenuifilis. Next base: position 20,444,467 of record CM059288.1, on the reverse strand, counting down.
CAGAAAGAAAGAAAGAGAGAGAGAGAAGAGAGAGAGACAGACAAAGAGGAATACAGAGAGAGAGACAGAGAGACAGAAAGAGAGAGGGGGGGGAGAGATAGACGCAGACAGAGACAGAGAGCGCAAGAGAAGGACAGAGAGAAAGAGAGAGACAAGCAGAGAGAGAGAGACAGAGGGAGAGAGATGGAGAGACAGAGAGCAAGAGAAGGACAGAGAGAGAACCAAAAACAGAGCGGGAGAAAGAGAGAGAGAGAGAGAGAGAGAGAGAGAGAGAGAGAGAGAGAGAGAGAGAGCGTCCCTTGCTGTGTGTCAGCCTCAGTGCTCACTCGTTGTGTCTGTTTCACATTATCACCACAAGATGGAGTACCTACATGGTACCAAGGCCAGCTTGCATGGCCCAGTGCAGCTCTATTGCCTTTACTCCACAGTCAGTAACACCTTTACATGATTTTGTTGTGAATTATGTTTGAAGTCCTTTGTGCATGGAGATGAGAGACAAAGAGAGAGAGAGAGAAAGACAAAGAGACAGGGAGTGTGTGTGTGTGTGAGAGAGAGAGAGAGAGAGAAAGACAGACAGACAGAAGGAGAGAGCTAGAACATAATAATAGATCATAAAAAATGTCTTACCTTTAGTGAGTCAAAGGGCATGTAGAGAAGTGTAGAGGTCCATGCAGGCACAGATTGAAGAGCAAGAGAGAGAGAGAGAGAACAACAACAACAACATTAGTATAACCATGGAAACATTGAATTCTAATCATAAAGATTCCGTGACATCATAATCAAATGTGTCATAACTGTGTCTGGACACATTAGATGAGATGACACTATGCAGAAAAGTAAACAATGGAAAGAGGTCATTCATATTACTACTGTATGCATTGCCTTTGCTCAGGTTTTATGTTCAGCTATCGGTGCTTACTGTCGGAAATGTAGTGTCAGTGCCCTGACTTTATATCTTCATATGTGTGTCTTCTTTATTTTTATTAACATCAACTTGTCAGAGGACTACAAATGAAAATTAGACCTTGGCTAAATCTGGTATATTTACAGGGCCTGTGTAAATGTACATGTAAATAAATGTCCAAAAATGTCCAAATGTACATCGTCCCTTCTTAAATCAATAAACATAAACATATTTAAAAGCCACATCATTGTATAGTGTTCAGGCGTACGAGCACTGTCACAGTAATAAACTTATACATGGAAATGTAAAGAAATGTCTATGTAAACACCATTCCACAGCCCACTACAATAATGCACAAACATACTGCACACAATAACAACAACACAGAGAGCATGAGCTGAGGCAGCAACAGCAGCATGAATCTGTGTTCATTCTGCTATTTTTGCCCTCATCATGACGGCTCTTCCGACCAAAAGTAGGCCTGCCTGCAGCCATTACTTAACCACACATGGGTTAACATGGGAATTAGCATACAGAGCCTGACTGAGTACGGAGAATCGCTCTGACTCAGGCACACCAAACAAAGCACTGATCTACTGCACAGCACTAGAACTGCGCTCTACAGTATATGCACAGATAAGGATTGGTTAGACCTTTCAGAGTTTAACTGATTGTAAAACATTACCCAGAAATATGAAAAATGCAACAACTTGTGAGTGTTGTTGCTCTGCAGAAGCAGAAGTTTGCTATCTGTGAAAATCAGACAGCAGTGTACAGGAGACTGTGGGGTAATGTGTGTTTATCAGACTAGAAAAGCACATATATATAGGCATAAATACAGACATCATTTAACATTTAACAGAGACGACATTAAAGTACTAGGCCACTGATAGAGTCAACTGACCGCAGTCAGTACTCTTCTCTGCAGGAACAGAGATGCACACGTGAGTCACAAATGCAGATTTATTTCTGTCTCAAAAGCATATGTTTGCTAATGTTGTATAAGCAGCACATTTTACATATGTTTGGTAGACTCAGCTCTACTCTCTAACGTAGTGAACAAGGGCTGTGAGTAGTGTGAGGACCGAAGGTGAATTCACATAATGCACAATACTCTACACACCTCTTTTGTTTGTTTTTTTGTTTACACTTTATCTAACCAGGAAAGTCCTTCAACATGCAATGTCTCTTCTGCTGGGGAGTCCTGGTACAGAAATAAAAGACTTCACAAACAGGCCTCCTTTCAAATAATGTAGCAGGCCAAGTGCAAGCAGTGATGGGGCTTTTCTTACCAGGATAAAGGCAGTGACTGCATCGCTCACTGACTTCTGACGTTTTCAGTAATTACAGAGAATGTGACATTCAGCAAAATGATTCATTGTTTTAGATGCTATTAAGCAGGACTTGACTAAACCTAATTCAGTCTTGATGTTCATGCATAAAAAAACAAACATACCCTGTTTTCCCATAACAATGTAATGAGTGTAAACAAACCAATGAATGTTGCATTAGGCTGCTAAATTATTTGTCAGTATGTTTATGTCTGTATGTTTGCCTGCAAACAAAATACAAATAGTACATGTGCACATAGCTGGTGAAGATGAAAACGTTGTAAGCATCACAATGTCCATAACAATGGGTGCTAACTCAAAAACATCTTGCAACATACAAAAATGGATAAATTGACATACAAAATAGCTGCATTATATCTGTCAATAATGTTTGGAGCCAAAGCTTTTCTTTTTCAGAACAATAACCTGACATACAGACAATGTGGCAAAAGTATGTCACATCTGTTATAAACACCCTTATTCAATTAGTGTACATTAATACTAATGTAAAAATTCTGTTATATGTATTTTAGGTTACATTACTAACTACATCAACAAAATGTAAGTATCGTATATCTGAACACATTTTATTATGTACACAAATTCATTATTTCTTTTTTTAATTATTCGTTATCTACACACTATGAACAATTTAGACTCCATTAAGGACAAAGTAGTCCTCAATAATAGTTTTGTATAAGTGACACTACTGACTGACATTTCTAGAATGAAATACGGTAGTCATGGATTACAGATAGACAAAACATAGGGAGAATTTTCTATTTTGTTTGTATTTTGTATATATATAAAATCTCTCTTATTATGGAACTATCTCCTCTATTTGGGAGATATGGGGAGGGGTTCCTGATAATGCTGCTCTTTCTAAACACTGTGTGGTCTTACTGATGTATGCCAGTCAGCTCTGGAATGTAAGTAAGAACACTGGCAATAGAATGCAAAGCTGTGTATTTTGTGTTTTAATTCCTCTATTTTCCTGTTTAAATGACTAAGTTTAAAATGTAAAAAAGACAATGTACATGAAGTAAAAAATATGTGGAGGTGGGGTTGGGGGGGGGGGGGGGGGGGTGTTCCCACCAACATGTTGCACAGGTTAGACAGCCGTCTAAACACCCCATGAGAGAGCTTGTGAAAACATGCCTCTTTCTGTATGCAGTAATCCTGAGTGATGATTTGAGACTTAAGAAGATTGTGAGTTAAGCATTACAGAAATCCCTCTGCTAAGTCAGACAATGAGATTTTCTCTGAATGCTGGTGTGAAATCCTAAAGAAAACACTTCCTGGACCTGATGGCTTTAACAAAGCAGGCTTCAGGCCAGCTTAGCAATGTGAATAGGGGAACGTGAACACAAGCACAACTCCTGAATGAAGATACATACACTCATACACGTGACCAAACGTGAGCATCCAGGAAAAGTAGAAATCAAGCTTAGGCCTAAAACTTATAGAAAAGGGAAAAACCACCAATAGAGTCAGTCAACCAAAGGAGCACTGAACACAGGCTGTGTGTCGCCCACTGATACAGAGTGTACAGATCTACATCTGCAGTGTCATGGGGGGCATAAGGGAGACTACAACACAGGGGTAACCACGGATCAAGCAAAGAAGCAGTGTAGGCATTAATGTATCCATATGCTTTATTCCATGCAGTGCTGTTATTTGTATGTCTTTTCCGTATGTTATGCATATCTACATATGCATTGCTATAAAGCATTTTTGAGTTTTTATAAAAGCATTATATAAAACTCATATGACAGTGTGGAACACTACTTTTGATACCACCAGCAGTGCATAGAAGGTTCTTTTTTTTTTTTTAGGGGTGGGGGGGGATAAAGAGGGACTGAATATCACCCGTCCAGTAAGCCCATTTCACCTGATAATGATTAGGCCTACAGGCATCTGTATTACCTTACATGTATAGGCATGTTGTAGCGAAGGGGAGGAGAAGTCACCCCCACACGGCTTTGAACTTGGGTCTCCGGGGTACCAAACGTGTGCTTTGACCGCAACAAGACCAGGTTTCGAAAGCCGGGTGGGGTTACTTCTCCTCTCCTTCACTACAATACATATGTAAATTCTTTTGCAGTCTGAGCTTAAAAGGTCACACAACCCAATTTAATCCTACAGCACCAGCCATCTCTTAGATTGTGAGCATTTATCATAAAGGACCGATCCTTTATGTTGCTGGATGAGGAGGATTACGAATAACAACAACATCAACAACAAAACCTTTTCGAAGTGACACTAGCTAAGGTCACAGTAGAACAGGGGATCATTTCGTAGGCATAGCTTAACTTTTCCATGTGCACAGAACACAACACACACACGCACACACACACACACGCCGCACATACACATGCACGCACATACACACACACACACTCTAAAGTCAGTTGAACATGGCTTGAAACACATCTGATACTGCTTTGTAATGAAATAAGTGTATAGAGTCCCCAAATGCAGGGCATGCTGAAATGCATGGCTTTGCCACTAAAAAAACACAAACTCTGAGTGAAGTAGAGCATTTTTACCGGAGCAAAAGAGGATTCGGGTTTAATTTCTGGGCCCAGAAGGAGATTAAAGGTGAATATGAATCCAAGTGGATGCATGAGTGCAAAGCCCCGTTTTAATATCAATCTCTAAAATAGTCCAGGCCTCAGGTGCTGACCTCAAATAACTTGGCCCTGTTTTGCAAAAGGACTGCACCACCACTGTTTCACATGCATTTTTGTAAATTGCCAAATTAACAGACTAGGAGAGCATTAACACCTGCGCCTGTATTTTCATGTTCTGTGCAGAAGTGCATGTCCATGTCTAACCTCTTTTGAAAAGAACTACTAGCTAACTTAAAAAAAATATTGTTTTGTTACAATTAGCAAATTTAGAGCCTCCAGTTCACTTTTTTTGGGTTGAGAGCATTACCACCTGTGCCCACAGTTCCATGTTCTGTGCAGATGAACAGAAGTGCATGTCTGTGTCCACCCTCCAAAGAGGGTATAATTTCCATATCAACATCATTTTATCCCCCAAAAAAGTATATTTTTTTCTGTTTGTTTTGATTTTGGGTGTAAGCCTTTAGTCAGACATTATAGGCCTGCTCCTTAGTTCAGCACCCAGCTGTTTCGACATGGATGTGTATGTTTTGCTAGAGTCCTTGTGTACAACCTGCAACCAGTATTAAATGTCTATGGAAATCAGTATGGTGGACAGGATAGCTTAAACTACATACAAACAGGACCCTACAGAAAGACAATACCGAGCATAGGTGCAAAGGTATATGTGTGACAGAAGTACACTCTCTGGGCATCCACAATAAGCCTAAATATGTCGGCATGTTTACCAAAGCAAGTGAGCAGTGAGGACAAATCAGCATGCTTTCTGAGCAATTTCCCCGCTTCAAGTGATGCATTTAGTTGCCTTCAATGAAGTGAGAAAAAGTGGGATGGGTGTGGGGGTCTGTTGTCCTCTCAGCAGTGAAAAAAGCCCAACACATGTCACAATACCCAGTTAGGTCGAATGAAACAGAACAATCACCCCAGAATAGCATTACAAATAGCTTTTTATTCAACAGAGATAAACAGAGTGGAGTGAATGAGTGGCAGTCAGAATATCAGATTGACTCTGATATTGTGTTTTCAACAGCCATCATGAGAAAGAGGAGGAGGAACAAAAACAACCTTAACTTTCTTCTTGTTCCACAAGACAGATCATGAAAATCTTCAAATGTATAATATAACATCAACTGGGAAAAAACAAAACAGTTTGATACTTTGACACTCCAAAAGATTAAGAGCACAACAACAGCAACTTGACCTACAACCGCATAAATAAGAGATTTGAGATAGTGGTCTCTTGACGATGAAGAGTGTACATGTGCATTAGTGTGCATGTGTGGGATGGCATCCTGCTGCCTAAATATTAATCAGGAGAAAGAACACTTGGAATATAAGATTATGTGCAAAACAACAGCAAATTGACACATGGCTGTATAAATGTCTTGTTTTGATTTATATATAGTGTGTGTTTGTGTGTGTGTGAGTGTGTGTGTGTGTGTGTGTGTGTGTGTGTGTGTGTGTGTGTGTGTCTGTGGGAAAGCAAGTGAAAATCACAGGCTGGGCATTTCTCTGTCTAATCCCCTGGTTGTGCCTTGTGTTGCCAAGGGAAAGAGCACAGATGACAGATGTTGGTGTTAACCACCACTGCTATGAACAAACCCCAGAGAAAGAGTCAGAAAGAGAAAAAGAGAGAGAAAGACAGAAAGAAAGAAAGAAAGAAAGAAAGAAAGAAAGAAAGAAGAAAGAAAGAGAATGAGTGAGTGAGTAAGTGTGTGTAAGTGTGTGTGTGTGTGTGTGTGAGAGAGAGAGAGAGAGAGAGAGAGAGAGAGAGAGAGGGAGGGAGGGAGAGAGAGAGAGAGTGAGAGAGAGAAAAGAGAGAGAGAGCACATGTCTTAATAACACCACAAATAATCCCACAGAATGGGGGCATGAAGCAACCATAACAGCCAGGGTAGATCTTAGTTACAGTCTGAAACCCAGCAAGAAAATAACAGGCCTTTACACCATTCCAACTCAAGGAACTTTGAACAGACAGAACAAAAGCAGCATTGAGGCTGTAAAACACTACACTCAGCTGCACTGTACTTACTTAACATCTTAACAAATATTACAAGTAAGCATATAACCAAGCCATGAACACAGGTCAGGACACGTTCAGCACATGATTACAAAGGAATCAAAACAAAGCCCATGCACTGATGAGAGGTATACATAAAAGTTTATGTAAAATGCAATGACCAATGCCGTGTGGTGTTTGTATTGGTTATTTACAATATCCCCTATACAAAATCTGTCTGCACCCCTTAAAATGCATGTAACTGCATGCACTGTCTGAAACAGTGCGGAGGTGTGTGCTGTTCATTTGCAGTACTCCATACAAAATCTGACTGCACCCCTTTAAAATGACCCACAGTGTAAGAAAATATATCCAAATGACCTCATGGCAAGCCACAGCTCACAGCTGACCAGGGCCTAAGCAGCTAACAATAAATGTCAGATCATCCTGGTGACTTTGCAAAACCAGGACACGTAGTGCTGTTCCCTTTGAGCCATTTCAGCGTGGCATGGGCCTTCTCTACAACAGTGATATATTATTGTTTCTATCACCTTTTATCATTGACCAGTATCCTGACATATTGCACACAGCAAATTCTATAGTGTTACATCAACTCTGAGAGTCAGTTTTAGCTCTATGCCAGTGTTTATTTTGTCCCAATCTTTGTAGTGTTCATTTAACACTCCTCCCTTACATATTTAACTCCTTTACAGTTAAATCAACTTTTTTGCAGTGTAATTTCAACTATTGATCTTACACTTACACTCTCAAATTAACACTTTTTGTTGAACACTGGAAAATTAACTCTGAGAATGTTGCTGTGCAGAGAGAGGTGTTCTGACTGTAGCGTTAGTACTCTAGTAGTCTAGACTTTGCGTGGCACTGAGAGACGGCCTCTGGAGTTCGCCTTGAGACTGGTGGCCCTGCTGGTGGTCAGCCGCACAAGAGAGTCGTTTTGCAGGGGGGGCAAACTCCTCTTGGTCATGGTGTCGTAGTCTATGATGCCGATACCACTGCCCCCACCACGGCCACCACTGCCCACGCTGCCGCCGCCCCCACCCCCGGAACTGAACCGGAAGTCGCCCCTCCAGGAGCCGGTAGTCATGAAGGAGTTGTAGCGCGAGTCGTCGTCCAGCGTGCCCCAGCGGCTGACGTCGGAGTAGTGGGGCGGGCCGCCGTAGGTGGGGGGGAAGACGGGCAGGTTCGAGGCGCCCCCCCGGTAGAAGCTCCGGCGGCACAGCTTGACGTAGATGACCGAGCTGATGAGGACCAGAAGCAGGCCGGACACCGAGGCCAGCGCCACAATCAGGTAGAAGACCAAGTCCTCGTTGTTAATGATGTTATTGGAGGCTGACTCGTCCTCTTCGAAGACCGACAGCTCGTCCACCACGGGCAGGCTGTCGCCGAGGGTGATGCTGACCGTAGCGGTGGCGGACAGAGACTCGGGCCCATTGTCCTCCACCAAAACCTCCAATGTCTGCTTGACCTCGTCGTCCTCGAAAAACGGTCTGAGGGTCCTTATCTCTCCGCAGTGAAGCCCGACGGAGAACAGCTCGGGCTCCGTGGCCTTGACGATCCGATAGGACAGCCAGGCGTTGTGACCAGCGTCTGCGTCCACGGCGACGACCTTTGTGACCAGGTAACCTCTGGGCGCCGCCAGCGGTACTCTGTCCTCTGCTATGAAGCTGGAGGACTGGACGGGATAGAGGATGACGGGCGCGTTGTCGTTTTGATCGCTGACGAAAACTCTGACGGTGCAGGTGCTGCAAAGAGGTGGATTCCCCATATCACAGGCGCTCACCACCACCTGAAAGTGGCTGGCTGTTTCATAATCAAAGGGTTGGGAGCTGAAAATGTCCCCCGTCTCAGCATTAATTGAAAGAAGAGAAGATGTTGCCGTGTCTGCTTTCAGCTGTAGTGAATAATGAATTTTAGCATTTGACCCAAAATCTCTGTCTTCAGCTGTGACTCGAATAACAGATGTGCCTTGAGGTTTGTTTTCGGGGATGTTCACGGTATACAATTCTTGGGAAAACACAGGGGCATTGTCATTCACATCAGAGACTGTTATAGGTATCACTTTACTACTAAATAGAGGTGGGGACCCAGAATCCACAGCTGTAATGGTGATATTAAAGGCTGCATGTGTTTCTCTGTCCAAAACATCATCTGTCACAAGCATGAAATAATTTTTCACTTCTGATACCAGTCTAAATGGGACATTATCGGTAATGTGACAGGTGACACGACCACTGGACCCAGTGTCCAGATCATACACGTTCAACAATGCAACCATAGTTCCTGGTGAAGAGTCTTCTGGCACAGAGGAGGAGGCTGACTTGACCGATATGACGGGAGAATTGTCATTTAAATCAATAACGTCAATAATCAGTTTGCAGTGAGAGGACTGTCCCCCGCCATCTTTAGCCTGGACGTCTAGCTCGTGCACATTCACGTCTTCATAATCCATTAATCCGATAACCCTCACCTCACCCGTGGCCCCGTCAATTTCAACAACCCCTCGAGTTTTGTCTGACACGTGACTGAACGAATATGTTACTTCTCCATAAACACCGTCGTCTAAGTCTGTGGCGTTTATTTTCGTAACCAACGTGCCTGGGGGCGAATTTTCTGCTACAGACGCTTTGTAAATTCTCTGACTAAATACTGGGACATTGTCGTTTGCATCCAACACGTGAATGTGAATCGAAGCAGTCCCAGATCTGGGAGGACTTCCGCCGTCAATCCCGCTCATAGTCAAATAATATTCCGACTGTGTCTCACGGTCCAGTGCTTTTTTAAGGACTAGTTCTGGGTAGGCATTGGCATTAACTTGCTTATTCATCTCTAAAACAAAGTGGTCATTTGGACTGAGCCTGTAATGTTTAATGGTATTGGTACCCATGTCAGGGTCCCGTGCGCTCTCCAGCGGGAACCGTCTTCCCAAAATAGTAGACTCCACTAATTCGAGTTCGATCTGTCCGTTGGTAAACACAGGGCTGTTGTCGTTGATATCTTGAACTTCCAAAATAAGACTGTACACTTTTAGCGGGTTTTCCAGAAGCAATTGAAACTGCACGACACAAACAGCCGTCTGAGCGCACAGCTCCTCGCGGTCCATCCTTTCGCTGACCAGCAAAGAGCCCGTTTCTGTGTTTAGCTCACAGTACTGTTTACTTCCCTCGGCCACGACTCGAGCTTTGCGCTTCCCCAATTCTGTGATGTCAAGTCCCAAATCTCTTGCCAAGTTACCGATGATTGAACCTTGTTTCATTTCCTCCGGGATAGAATAACGGACCTCACCGAACACTCCACTGCCGAAAGGAAAAAATAGAAAAAAATAAAGAACCATCGCTGGCTTTGCGCATCGCTTCCCATCGACAACTAAATGACTCTGATCAAAAACCATATCGACAGAAATCAAACTTCGAAATATTTAAGAAAATTAAAGTAATTTATGTTTTATAGCAAGATCATATTCGTTTGCAGCCCTGTCTCACTCTGCATCTCGAACAGAATGAGTCAAACTCTGCTCTGCAACTGTCAGCTTGGATTTCTCTCTGCGCCTATGTAGCACGAACTCTCTCCGCCTCCAGCACAAAAACGCGGCCGCGCACGAGACTAAAACACACATGCACACACAACCCCCCCCCCCCCTTCTCTCTCACTCTCTGTATCAAACACACACACACGCGCTCTCTCTCACACACACAAAATCTCTCTCTTTCTCTCTCTCTCTCTCTCTCTCTCTCTCTCTCTCTCTCTCTCTCTCTCTTACTCTCACACACACACACACACACACACACACAAATCTCTCTGTGGCTTTCTTTCCCTCTGCCTTTCTCTCACTCTCACTCACACTGGCTCCAGGTTTATCCACTGTGTAGCTAGGCAAATCTGGGCCACGGGGGCAAGCGGATGATAAAGCAACGAGCAAGGTTACAGAGCGTCCCCCAGAGTCGAAAAGCACAAACAACATCATGTTTGTTTATATTAAGTAGTATCCTAGTCTAACAGCCAGCATGAAATGCACATTAGGAAAAAACTGACTGAAGATTTAATGTTTGAAGCATTTCATTTATGACAGGCGGGAATGAAACATACCTCAGTAGGCGTCATTGTATCACCAAATGGTCTCTCTGTCTGAAGCACAGAGAGTGTTGGCTTCAGTGTCAATGTTTGGTCCGCCGGCATAGTAGCTTCGTTGTAAGATCCAACAAACTTGAAATCACTGGTACGCGACCCCGTGGTCAGATAGCCATCATAGTTATATGAACTGCGCAAAGTCCCTGCGCCATCAACGTCTGCGTAATTTGGCGAAATATATGCGCTCGGAATGGCAACAGCACCGTCGAACAACATTCTGGGCTTGCTTCTACGGCAAAATCTGACAGCAGTGGCAATCACAATGAAAGTAAAGAAAATAGTCGACACAGACACAAGTGCTATAATCAGATAGAATGTCAGCTTTGAATTGCTTTCGTCAAAGGCCATGTCCTTCAGTTCTGGAACTTCAGCCAAGTTATCCGAAATGACTAAATACATAGTGCAGGTTGCAGAGAGAACGGGTTTCCCATTGTCCTTTACGGCAACAACTAGAGTCTGTTTCATGGCGTCAGATTCAGTGATATCTCTCTGTGTCTTGATTTCCCCACTGTGCAGACTGATGGTGAACAGTCCCGGGTCGGTGGACTTCACAATGTGGTACGACAACCACGCGTTCTGTCCAGAATCTGCGTCCACTGCAATCACTTTGGAGACTAGAGAGTTGGCCTGCACCGCCTTGGGCACCATTTCAGTCATAAAGGAGTTCCCATCGGGGGAAGGATATAATATTTGCGGATGGTTATCATTCTCATCAGACACGAAAATATTAACTGTCGCATTGCTGCTTAAAGGAGGAGAGCCGTTGTCCCGCGCAACTACTTTAACTTCGAAACTTCGGAACTGCTCGTAATCAAAAGACCTCACAGCACTAATAACGCCGGTGTCTCCGTTTATAGATAACAAGGAGGACACGGGGAAGCCGTTAACCTCATTAAATACAAGCGAATACATTACTGTGCCATTTTGCCTCCAGTCTGGGTCCCTTGCTGTCACTGTACACAGCGAGGAACCAGGTTTATTATTCTCCATCACATGCGCACTGTAGGACTGTTGCTCAAACTTTGGTGGGTTGTCGTTGACATCGGCCACTGATAATTGCACAATTTTAAAAGAGGACAAAGGTGGAGTGCCTTCGTCGGTGGCAGTGATGGTAATGTTGTAAGCAGACACGGTTTCTCGATCCATTCCATTTGTCGTCACTAAGGAATAATAATTTTTCACGGATGGCACTAATTTAAACGGCATGTCGTGCTGTATTGAGCAGCGCACCTGTCTGTTCTTGTCCGAGTCTCTGTCCTGCACATTTATTATGCCCACCTCAGTCCCAGGCGGAGCGCTCTCGGACACCGGATTACTTAAACTTTTTAAAAGAATCACAGGGGCGTTGTCATTCTCGTCTGATATCTCTATAACGACTTTGCTGTCGGTGGAGAGGCCAAACCCGTCTTTGGCTTCCACGCGTAATTCATACTGTGTCTCCTCCTCAAAGTCAATCGGTCCTATCACTTTAATTTCGCCAGTGGTCGAGTCTAATGAAAAGGCTTTCCTCGCCTTATTAGATATGCGGCTAAACTCGTAGGTCACGTCGCCATTCGGTCCCTCATCTGCGTCGGTGGCACTCACCTTAACAACTAACGTGTCTAAAGGAGAGTTCTCGGGTAGACTGACTCTATACACGGACTGACTAAAGAGCGGAGCATTGTCATTCGCATCCAACACCGTCACCAGTATTTCCACCGAGCCTGATCTGACCGGAGACCCGCCGTCTGTGGCGGTAAGAATTAATTTTACCTCCTCCTCCTTTTCGCGATCCAGCTCTTTGTCTAACACTAGCTCGACATTTTTACCCCCGTCTGCATTGGCGGATACAGCCAAAACGAAATGATGATTTCTCTGTAAGGTGTAGGCTTGTACTGCGTTTTGTCCGACATCTGCATCATGCGCTTCGTTCACACGATAACGGGATCCTTTAACAGCAGATTCGCGTATTTCCAATTTTATTATATCTTTGGGGAAAATGGGAGCATTGTCATTAACATCTTGAATCTGAAGCGTAATTTTATGAAGTTCTAACGGATTCTCGAGCATCAGTTCATATGTAAGTTGGCACGTTAGCTTCTCAGAACAAAGCTCCTCTCGGTCAATTCTCTCGCTTATAGTCAAGTCGCCGGTTCTCATATTTATGTCGCAATAACGACGTTTACCTTCCGTGTCAATACGAGCCTTACGAGCTGACAGTCTGTTCGCATCAAGTCCAAGGTCCTTGGCTATATTTCCAATTACAGATCCAGTTTTCAGTTCCTCCGGGAAAGAGTAGCTGATGTCTCCATACGAGCTCGACGCCAGGAAGAACAGTGCAAAAACGAATGCAAATCCTTTGTGATCCATTTTCTCGAGGTATCCTAACAGAACGGGTGAATCCTCAAAAATTAAGTCAGTATACCAGGCGTATATGTTGATAGGACTAGCAGAGAAATTCGATGCAGTGCATTGCAATGCAGTGTATTTAACGAAACCTTTCTCTCTTTCACCCAATTGCAGATAGGGTACTCCAGGTTTGGGGAAGCTAAGGGGTGGAGATGCAACGCATTTTATCATAGCCAACAGCGACCCTTGGAGTTTAAAAACAGAAATACAGAATACGCAAGCATATGAATATTTTTGTATTTCAAATAACGCTCACTGCACCATACTTTTACAAAGATATCACAGCACTCCATATCACATGCAGTTCTAAAATAAAGGTAATTAGGTTGTATACCCGCTCATGTTTTCATTATTTTACGTTCATGATTCCATTCAGTGTCAACTTTACTAGTGTGCGCCATTTGATGTGCGCTTCGTGCCATTGCAATCCTGCTGAACCCATATAGCCCACCCCGAATTAAAAAAACAGGTAAGTTCACTTAAAATCACGCATATTCGAAGGCCATTAGGGAAGTGCAGGCAAATAATGGTGCTCTTCGTCATAATAACTCAGTTCCGCGTGGCTCTGCCTGAACGCAAGCAGATCAATGACCAATGACCAATGTGCGTAACGTGCCATCATACTTTGTTGCGCACCCCCAAAGCGCCTAATGTGCTTACCAGGTTTACCCTGACTCTGACCCAACCACCAGGCAAACAGTACATTTATATAAACAAACCAAAAATAATCACTATGAGGAATAAACGCTATATACAGTAAGGTCGGAGACATAAGCATTGCAGTGGTTCCTTCTCCACAACCATTTACGCACAGTAATAAAACAGGGGAAATACAAAAAAATACTAACACACACACACACACATACACAGACACAGGTGTGCGCGCGCACACGCACACACACAGACACAGACACACACAGACACAGACACACACACACACACACACACACACACACATTTCCGATATTGTAGCTTCCGATATTGCATCTAATCACCACACTAACTCTCTACCGTTCTACTGAAAGTTCGAAGTCTGAAGTAGTTTCATTTCATTTTTGAAACAATGGGAAAGATTGTCATATTTCCACACAGCAGAGCAACCACCAAAAAGAGAATAAAACCAGCACATAAAAACAAAAAAGTGAAAAGGTATACGAAAAAAGACTTGGGGATATTAACTTTACTTTTACCAGACACATTAGACTAGGTGACCAGAATTAGTGATGTGAAACATTAGCCTACCTGTGCCAAATCGATGGAATCAATCAGGCTGTCATGGTCAATGGAGAGAGACTTTTGCAGAGTCACGTCTGCCGGCAGTGTCCCATCATTATAGGACCTTGCGAACTTAAAGTCGCTAGTGCGAGATCCTGTAGTCAGATAAGCGTCATAGTTGTACGCGCTGCGTATAGTTCCCGTGCCGTCCACGTCTGCGTAATTTGGCGGCAAATAGGCGCTGGGGATAGCCAGGGCGCCATCAAACAACATCGCGGGCTTTCTTCTCTGGCAAACTTTCACTGCTATGGTGATGATAATAAACGTCAGGAAAAACGTGGACACTGAAACGAGCGCAATGATCAAATAAGTCGTGAGTTTGGAACTACTCTCACCGGAGGCCCCGTCTTTCAGTTCAGGAATTTCGGCCAAGTTATCAGATATAAGTAGGTTTACCGTACAGGTGGCAGACAGAGGCGACTGTCCGTTGTCTTTCACTGACACAAAGAGAGTCTGTTTCATGACGTCAGATTCAGAGATGTCTCTCTGCGTCCTGATCTCTCCATTGTGGACACCAATAGTAAAAAGTCCCGGATCCGTCGACTTCACAATGTGGTATGACAACCACGCGTTTTGGCCCGAGTCAGCGTCCACAGCTATGACCTTAGAGACTAAAGAGTTTGCCTGTATAGCTTTCGGCACCATTTCAGTCATAAACGTATTGCCATCAGGAGTGGGGTATAATATCTGCGGAACATTATCATTCACGTCTGACAACAGAACGCGCACAGTCACGTTACTGCTGAGTGGTGGAGAGCCGTTGTCTCTTGCCATTACATGAATCTGAAAACTTTTGAATTGCTCGTAATCAAACGACCTAACCGCATGAATTACTCCTGTGTCTCCGTTCACAGACACAAAACTAGACGCCGGAATGCCGTTTATCTCTCCGGGCAGCAGGGAGTATATCACAGTGCCATTTTGTCTCCAGTCTGGATCTCTGGCAGCTACTGATCCGACGGAGGAGCCAGGTTTGTTGTTTTCATTTACATATGCGCTATATGACTGCTGCTCAAACACTGGAGGATTGTCGTTAACGTCTGCGACAGAAAGCTGCAAAACTTTAGATGTTGACAGTGATGGTGAACCTTCGTCGGTTGCAATTACAGTAATGTTGTAATCTGATAAAACTTCTCTATCAAGCTTTGCTGTGGTTACCAGAGAATAATAATTTGTGATCGACTGAATAAGTTGAAAGGGGACATTATCCTGAATGTGACACCGTACCTGTCCATTCTTGTCAGAGTCTACATCTTGTACATTGATTATGCCTACCTCTGTACCCGGAGGCGCATTTTCGGGGATTGGGTTATTCAATGATTTAAGATATATAACCGGAGAGTTGTCATTCATGTCTGCTATATTTATAATAACTTTGGTGTCTGAGGATAAGCCAAACGCGTCTTTGCCCTCCACAAGTATTTCATATTTTGAATCTTCCTCAAAGTCGATAGGTCCGATAACACTAATCTCCCCAGTGACCGAGTCTAAAGAAAATGCGCTTCTAGCTTTATTAGACAAATGACTAAATTCGTACATAACCTCCCCATTAGGACCCTCGTCTACGTCGGTAGCCATCACACTAAGTACTAATGTGCCTATGGGAGCATTTTCGGGCAGAGTAGCTTCATATACTTCCTGACTAAACACCGGGGCATTGTCATTGGCATCCAGCACTGTGACGTGTATGGCTACTGTACCAGATCTCGACGGAGACCCACCATCAGACGCAGTAAGCATTAATGTTACTTCCTCCTGTTTTTCGCGATCTAGCTCCTTATCTAACACTAATTCAATATTCTTCCTCCCGTTTGCATTTGAATTAACAGACAAAGTGAAATGTTCATTTCTCTGCAACAAATAGCTTTGAACTGCATTATGTCCTATATCTGCATCGCGCGCTTCATTGACACGAAAGCGAGCCCCTTTGTCTGCAGATTCACGTATTTCTAATTTCACCACATCCTTTGGGAAAACGGGCGAGTTATCATTAATATCTTGGACTTGAAGTGTAAAACGATGCAACTCCAACGGACGTTCTAACACTAACTCAAATTTAAGAGTGCACAATGGCTTTTCCGAACACAGTTCCTCCCTGTCTATCCGTTCATTCACTATCAGCTCTCCCGTTTTCAGGTTTATGTCGCAATAGCGTTTGTTGTTACCTGCAGCATCAATTCGCGCCTTACGAGCAGAAAGGGTGCCAGTGTCGATTCCGAGATCTTTGGCTATATTTCCAAGTACTGAACCGTGCTTCATTTCCTCCGGAATAGAATAGCTGACATCTCCGTGTGTGATATTCGGCATCAACACTACGAGAGAGACAAAGATCCATAGAGATTCCGAGAATCCTTTGTGTTCCATTGCGTCACATTCGATACAATAAATCCAGGTCTTGGTAACTGAGTACACGACAAGGTACACAATACCTTGTATAGTTTCCGCGGTTTGTATTAAGCCAGATCTTAATTTCTCTGTCACGTAAATGAAGCCGTGAGACGCCGGGTTTGGTAGACACCCCAGGGGTGGAGATTTATTTTATGATGGTGAACAGCGACACTTGGAGTTCCAAAACAAAAGTACATAATGGACTAGCATTATATTTTCAGTTGGCAGTACTTTTATATTATACATGTTCATCTTATCTAGTGTTATTGGTGTTAAATTATTTGTATAGACTATTGGTTGATACTGAATTCAGAATTCTATACACACGCAGTCTGTATTTCCTGCACAAGAGGCAAAGTAATTGCAAACACAGTGGCAGTATTATTCACAAATCCGTTTAAGGCCTATTTAAATCGGCAAACCGGCTGAAATAGGTCATCAATCGTCAGCCCAACGACTAAAGTGTACTCCATTAGGTGTATGCTAAACGCAGAGAGCTGTAGTGAATCCGACAGCAAAAATACATGCAGCAAGGGCCCTTCCTTCCCTTATTACTCACAGTTCATTGCATTAGCCACATGCGCAAACAGCCCTATTGCGCGCCCTGTGCCAAACATTCCCCAATCATAATTTAACGCACACCATGTGCACTCACAGTATACCATCCATCTGGTTCCAGTTTGTCTGAAGAATATAGCAATATTAAATTATGAAAAACGAGTATGGAACAGTAGACGCAAACGGGCAATAAAAAAAACAAACAAAACAAAAAACAATAAAATAGAGCATTTTTACGCAGATCTCTATGGCACATGAAATACAACATTTAAAATAAACCATCATTTAGAAGCAAGAGAAATTAGATTCAAAATATCCCACGCACAGTCATGCTTGCAGACACAAAGCCTTTGCAACATCGTATCACAAAATATGTTGCTCATTTTTGGTGAAAGAAATTTTCAAAATAATTTGCCACAAATGATATACCAAATAATGTGTCCTTATACATGCCATGGCAAAGTCACTGAATAAACGCAGTATTACAAAACAGATAAAAAAGAAGATGATAAAAAAAGCTCATTTACGAATGCAGAAAATATAATCTAGATAACAGGCATTACCTGTGCCAAATCGCTGGACACGAATAGGCTGTCGTCATCAGCGGATAGAGACTTTTTTAAAGTCACGTCTGCCGGAAGTGTCCCATCATTGTAGGACGTTGCAAACTTAAAGTCGCTCGTGCGAGATCCTGTGGTCAGATAGGCGTCAAAATTGCACGCACTGCGTAAAGTTCCCATGCCGTCCACGTCTGCGTAATTTGGAGGCAAATACGCACTGGGGATAGCCAGTGCGCCATCAAACAACATCCTGGGCTTTTTCCTATGACAAAACTTAACTGCTAGAGAAATGATTATAAACGTGATGAAAAAAGTAGTCACGCACACAAGAGCAATGATTAAATAAGTGGTGAGTTTGGAGCTGCTCTCATCCGCTGACATCTCCTTCAGTTCTGGAATTTCAGCCAAGTTATCGGATATGAGTAAATACACGGTGCATGTCGCTGAGAGGGACGGCTGTCCGCTATCCTTCACTGAGACCACAAGAGTCTGTTTTACAGCGTCAGATTCAGAAACATCCCTCTGCGTCCTAATCTCTCCACTGTGTAGACCCATAGAAAAAAGTCCCGGGTCGGTGGATTTTACAATGTGGTATGACAGCCACGCGTTTTGTCCAGAGTCTGCATCCACAGCAATGACTTTGGAGACCAGAGAGTTTCCCTGTATCGCTCTCGGCACCATTTCTGTCATCAGGGACTTCCCTTCAGGTGATGGATATAATATCTGCGGAGAGTTGTCATTTATGTCCATTATAGAAATACTGACGGTCACATTACTACTGAGTGGGGGTGAGCCGTTGTCTCTCGCTAAAACACGGACTTTAAAGCTTTTCAACTTCTCGTAATCAAAGGACCTGACTGTGTGAATGACTCCCGTATCTCCATTAACGGACAACAAAGAGTTAACCGGGATTCCATCCACTTCGTCTGGTAAGAGGGAGTAAAGCACCGTGCCGTTTTGTCTCCAGTCTGGATCAGTGGCAGCAACCGTGCACACAGACGAGCCTGGTTTATTGTTCTCCTGGATATGAGCGCGATAGGACTGAAGCACAAATGCAGGTGGGTTATCGTTCACATCGCCAATAGAAAACTGTATCGTTGTGGAGGAGGAGAGAGATGGAGAGCCTTCATCTGCCGCCGTTATTGTGATATTATAGTCAGCGACAAGCTCCCGGTCAAGTTCACTTGTAGTTACGAGCGAAAAATAATTTTTAATCGATGGCATGAGTTTGAAAGGTACGTTGTCTTGAATGAAACAGCGGACTTTTCTATTATTGCCTGAGTCTCTGTCCTGTACACTAATAATGCCAACCTCTGCACCAGGCGGCTCGTTCTCAGGCAGGGGATTGTGGAGAGATTTTAGAGAAATAACTGGAGCGTTGTCATTCACATCGATGATGTCGACGATTACTTTAGCGTCTGTAGAGAGTCCGGAGCCATCTTTAGCTTCTACAAGTATTTCATATCTCGATTCATCCTCAAAATCTATCGGACCGATCACATTGATCTCACCGGTCTTTGTGTTCAGCGAAAATGCTTCCCTCGCCTTATTAGATATTAGACTGAATTCGTATGAAACGTCACCATTTGGTCCCTCGTCGGCATCCGTCGCATTAACTGACAGTACTAATGTACCTAAAGGGCTGTTTTCTGGCAGACTGGCTTTGTAAACATTCTGACTAAAAACTGGGGCATTGTCATTTGCATCTAGCACCGTGATGTGTATAGCCACAGTACCTGATCTCGGCGGAGAGCCACCGTCATAAGCGGTAAGAGTTAACGTTACCTCTTGCTCTTGTTCACGGTCCAGCTCTTTGTCTAAAACTAATTCCACATTTTTCCTCCCGTTTTCATTTGAGTTTACAGCCAAGGTGAAGTGATCATTTCTCTGTAACGCGTAGGTCTGAACCGAGTTCTTTCCTATGTCTGCATCGTGTGCTTCATTAACACGGAAGCGAGCTCCTTTGACTGCAGATTCGTGTATTTCCAGTTTAATTAATTGCTTTAAGAAAAACGGAGCGTTGTCGTTGATATCTTCGATTTGTAGACTTACTCGATGCAATTCCAAAGGACGTTCTAGTATTAACTCAAATTTTACAAAACACGATGCTGTCGTGGAACACAAATCCTCTCGGTCAATTCTTCCGTGGACAACCAGCTCACCGGTCCTCAAATTCAGGTCGCAATAACGTTTGTTGTCTTCTGTATCTATTCGAGCGTTGCGCCCTGCCAAACTGCCGGTGTCCAGTCCGAGATCTTTGGCTATATTTCCAATCACGGACCCTTGTTTCATCTCCTCCGGAATGGAGTAGCTCACGTCCCCCACTGCGCTATGCGCCATGATTACGCACGAAATGAATAGCAGTAGCAAGTCTAGCGGGGGGCTGCGTATCATCCTCATTTTTGTTAAAATGGATTACAGAAAAACAACAGTACGGGATGTACGGTGCGCTATCTACAACTGCAGACTGAAAATATCGCATTAAGGTTCTTCAGCAAAACCTAACATCGTGTAGACGTCGATGGGTGGAGACGTAAATATACAATAGGCGATATGAGAACCCACTCCTATGATGGTAAACAGCGACACTCTGAGTCCTGACTACAAAGTGCACTGTCAGTTTGTACTTCAGCGCATCGTCCTAATCATACATTTAAACCTAAAAGACTAGTATCTCTTTGTTTCACATGCATTCCTCGCCCTCAGTGCCATGATTACTAAGTCGACAAAAGCAAACAAAGTCAAAAAAATCAGCAAACTCACTTTTTTGGAACCATAAACCGAATTATTCATGCCACCTTGTGTCTCCTTTTAGGACAGAAAGTGCAGAATAATTATAAAATAGCTGCAGGACCACAAAACAAGTCTAACTCTATTTAAAGAGGAGCAGTGAAGATGTGATGCAATGACACGCATGACATGCAACATGAAAATACAACTAAGAATGCTTGATATACAAATTATTTGAAAATATTTTTAAACATTTTAAAATGCAAAATACAAGAGCATTGCCTTTCTGCTGTGACAAGATCATTGCAAAGATTACATTGAAGCTACTGAACTAGCCACATTATCTCGAGCAAAAAAGGCAATCGTCAGTGCACAAACTAGATGTCACAGATGTCCCCTGCATAATAAAATACTTAAAGCTTTGAAATATAATAAAATACAAAGAATAAACAGGGATCTGTAAAAACGAAGTAAGAACTAGGCTACAGCAAAACTTAAGTTAATTTCACGTAACATAATTTCACATATTGAGCAGTTACGCAGACAATCAGCACGAACCATTTTACGCATGCTACATTCAGTCATCATAGTAAACTGTACATCGTTAGATTGTGTGATAAACTCATAGAGAGGCAAATGCATATCTATATATCTGAAGGTCTGGTGTACATGCTTTTAAAAATGATTTTTTAAAAGAGTTACCTGGACTGAATCGATGGAATCAAGTAAGTCGTCAGACGCAGACTTCTTAAGAGTCATATCAACAGGCATAGTTCCCTCACTGTATGATCCTAAAAACTTAAAGTCACTGGTACGCGACCCCGTGGTCATGTAAGCATCGTAGTTGTAAGCACTGCGAAGCGTTCCGGTACCGTCCACATCTGCGTAATTTGGAGGCAAGTACGCACTGGGGATGGCAACAGCCCCGTCAAACAGCAGCCTGGGTCTGTTTCTGCGACAGAACTTCACAGCCAAAGTAATGATGACAAAAGTGAGGAAGAAAGTTGAGACAGACACCAGGGCGATTATCAAATATGTGGTGAGTTTGGCACTGTCTTCGTAAGGCATAGCTTTTAGTTCAGGGAGTTCAACGAGGTTGTCCGAAATGACTAAATACACTGTGCATGACGCAGAGAGAGGGGGCTGTCCATTGTCTTTCACTGACACAACAAGACTCTGTTTCATGGCATCGGACACAGACACGTCTCTCTGGGTCCGGATCTCGCCACTGTGGACACCGATAGCGAAGAGACCCGGGTCAGTAGCCTTTACAATATGATATGATAGCCACGAGTTCTGGCCGGAGTCTCCATCCACAGCAATGACTTTAGACACAATAGAGTTCGCCTGTGCAGCTTTGGGCACCATTTCGGTCATGAGTGATTTGCCGTCCGGAGTTGGATAAAGTATTTGTGGAAAGTTATCATTTTCGTCTGTTACATGGACAAGCACGGTCACATTACTGCTAAGAGGAGGAGATCCGTTGTCTCTGGCGAGCACACAGACAGTGAACGTCTTCACCTGTTCGTAATCAAATGGCCTAACTGCGTGTATAACTCCTGTATCTCCGTTAATGGATACAAAGGAGGACAAAGGTACTCCATTGATCTCCCCGGGTAAAACAGAGTAAGTCACTGTGCCGTTTTGCCTCCAGTCAGGGTCTCTTGCAACTACAGTACAAACTGAGGTACCCGGTTTGTTATTTTCTGTGACCAGGGCGCTATATATTTGCTGGTCAAACACTGGTGCATTGTCATTTACGTCGGCTACGAATATCTGCATGCTGGTGGAGGTGGATAGTGGGGGAGAGCCTTCGTCTGTGGCCTCTATAGTTATATTGTAAGACGACACTAACTCACGGTCTAACTCGCCAGCAGTGACCAAAGAGAAATAATTCTTAATTGACGGGACGAGTTTAAATGGTACACTGTTAAGGATGGAACAGCGCACCTGATTGCTTACCTCCGAGTCTCTATCCTGCACGTTAATTATGCCTACTTCTGTCCCCGCTGGCACATTTTCAGCAATAGGGCTGTGCAATGACTTCACAAATATCATCGGGGCATTGTCATTAATATCAGTGATTTCTATTATCACTTTGGAATAAGACGCCAAGCCTGCGCCGTCTTTGGCTTGCACACGGAGTTCATATGAATGTTCATCTTCGTAATCGACGGGGCCTGTCACGGATATAGCTCCTGTTTTAGCATTAAGCGAGAATAAATTTAAAACCTCGTCCGACAAATGACCAAATTCATATGTGACTTCTCCGTTAGCTCCCTCGTCTGCATCAGTGGCGCCCACAGTGAGCACTACCGAATTCAAAGGCGTGTTTTCGGGCAGGGTGACTGTATAAAGATCTTGGCTAAATACCGGAGCATTGTCATTGGCGTCCAGCACTGAAACATGTATAGCTACAGTACCTGACCTCGGTGGATTCCCACCGTCAGTGGCTGTAAGAATGAACACAACCTCGTCCTGCTGTTCACGATCCAGCTCTTTGTCTAACACCAGCTCGGCATATCTGTCGCCGTCTGCACTGGAGTGCACTTTCAACACAAAATGATCATTGCTCTGAAGCGAATAGCTCTTTACTGAATTCTCTCCTATGTCTGCGTCACCTGCTGGGTCCAGTAAGAACTGTGCACCTCTAACTGCTGACTCGCGTATTTCGAATTTAATAAAGTCCTTTTTAAAGGTGGGTAAATTATCATTGATGTCTTGAATGTGGAGATTAATCCGATGCAACTCAAGTGGGTTTTCCAGTACGAGCTCTTGTTTTATGACGCAAGACGCTTTCTTTCCACATAGCGCATCTCTATCGATCCGTTCGCTCACTGTCAATTCCCCAGTTAAGCGGTTCACATCACAATAGCGTTTGCGGTTTCCTTCTGTATCAACGCGAAGGTTTCGAGAGGAGAGCTTGCTGATGTCCAGTCCGAGATCTTTGGCTACATTTCCTATCACGTAACCGCGTTTCATCTCCTCCGGAAAAGAATAGCTCAAATCCCCAGCAATGGTCTTCGCCATGAAAACCAGAAGGAAAAGACCGAGCATCGCGACATTAATAACCCGGTTATCCATCTCCAGGGCTTCTACAGCACTTGCAGATATTATAACAGAAGATGCCGTGTGTGAAACGACACGCAAAAAATAAGAAAATACTACATTAACTCCGCCCTTTTCACAATAACCCTTAAAGGGATATCGTGCACTAGCTTATGCCATGAGCACTGTGGGTGGAGAGAAGTACACTTTGCTTTATAGAACACAGCGCCTCTTCGAGGTTTCTAACAAAACTGCGTAATACACGTTAAAGTTATTAAGTTGGTGTTGAAGAATTACACTTTATGTCGTTGGTGGGGAAATTTGGAGAGCAAAGGATTGGGCACATATACAGCTATAAATACAGCAGCCACACATCGCCATGTCTCTTCATCCACGCATACTGCACATAACTTCGCACTGTAGTGCCACATAACTCACCCTACAAAGTTCATAAAGCTCCCATACATGTTTTTGCGCAAGAAAAGAAGGTTTAAGTCACACAGGTTTACAGCCAGTCATTCCTCTGCCCTGGCTTCATCACAACGTGGTCTACATGTGGACTTCACTGGAATAACACGGCAAAGCATCTTTCAACTTTATCAAATCCAGTCTATCAGCATGAACCAAGGTCTCCAGATAAAATAAAAAGTGACTGAGAAACTAGAGTATATATAACTGAAAAAAATAGTTAGAAAAGGACTGTAGCATGTAATCCTAGCTCTAATGTACACACAAGCAACACTTGCAGCCCCATTATAAAACTGCAGAATATAGCCTAGGCTACGCTTACGACTCCAACGCAAGACAAGGTCCACAAACCTAAACTAACCTACACATCACACAGGCAAAAAGTAAATAGCAAGCAACCTATGCAATGAAACACAAAGCACTCTAAAAATTATGTTGTCAATAGTAGCAGAAACAGTTGTCAATTGTCATTGTCAAACCCAGCCTCATTCGCAATCAACGTGGACTTCATCGTGTACCGACTTAAAACTTCAGATATAAACTTTTGATACAGCATGAATAATGAAGGAAGTAAGGAATGAAGGGAACAAACGAGCTAACCAAGAGGGTTTTCGAAATACAAAATAAGGTGCAGTTTTAAGCCGCCATGGCACCACAAATACAGCACCTGGAAATCACCACAACATATAGCAAGAACGATACCTCCATAAATCATTGATATGAAGAGACACAACCTAAAGAGCAACAGTAATATAGGATTATTTTGCATTAAACATGAAATGTATTCATGATTTATCGTAATAAAAAGGGTTTGCTTAACCAAAACTGCGCATTTTCTAAGACAATAACAAGCGCGCGTTCGCTTAGCTGCTGAACAGCACCCATTACGCACGACTGTTACGCACAAAGAAACATCATTGTCACCATCTCAGCGATTGCCATATTAATGAGCACAGTTATTAGAATAAAAAAATGGCAATCCTATCGGTGTCCCACTCTAAAAATATTTTTTGTGAATGTATTATTTCATTAAAAACTTTCTCAGATCAACATCCGAAAATCGCCATCACCAAAAAACGTCATGGAACTAAAACATACCTCATCGGGCTCATCAAGTAGGTCATTTATTGCAGCAGAAGTGGACTTTTTCATGGTCAGTGTTGCAGGTAGGGTTCCTCCATTGTATGAGTTGACAAACTTGAAGTCACTTGTGCGTGACCCCGTTGTCATGTATGTGTCGTAATTGTAACAACTGCGGAGAGTTCCCGTGGGGTCGACATCGGCATAGTTTGGAGGCAAGTAGGCACTGGGTAGGGCAACAGCCCCGTCGAATAAAAGTCTTGGTTTCCTCCGGCGACAAACCTTAACGGTGATTATTATTATTAGAAAGGTAACAAATAAAGTAGTCACGGAGGCCAGAGCCAAAATCAAATAGGAAGTTAGTTTAGAGTGGCTTTCATCACGAGACATATCCATCACCTCGGGGATGTCAGCCAGGTTGTCGGATAAAATTAAATGCACCACGCACGAGGCCGAGACGGGCGGCTTGCCATTATCGGTCACGGAGACAATAATATTCTGTTTCGTGGCGTCTGAGTCAGAAATATCCCTCTGCATTGTAATTTCTCCACTGTGCACACCGATAGTGAAAAGACCCGGATCTGTGGGTTTGATAATATTGTAGGAGAGCCATGCGTTTTGTCCAGAATCTGCGTCCACGGCAATGACTTTGGACACCAGAGAGCCGGCGTGTGCAGACCTCGGTACCAATTCAGTCATTAATGAATTTCCATTCGGAGCTGGATATAATATCTGTGGAATATTGTCATTCTCGTCCAATATGGAGATGCCTACAGTAACGTTACTGCTAAGTGGGGGTGAACCATTATCTCTGGCGACTACGTAAATCTCAAAGGATTTGAATTGTTCATAATCAAGTGACTTCACGGCATGAATAACTCCAGTGTCTCCGTTGATAGATACAAAAGAAGACACCGGCACACCATTGAGTTCAGTGGGTAAGAGAGAATAGAAAACAGTGCCATTTTGCCTCCAGTCTGGATCTCTAGCCATTACGGCGCATATGGAAGATCCAGGTTTGTTATTTTCAGTGACGTGAGCTTCAAAATACTGCTTTTCAAAAACAGGGGGATTGTCGTTTACATCAGCAACCGACAGCTGTACATTCCTAACAGAAAACAGTGATGGTGAACCCTCATCTGTCGCAGTTACTGTGAAGTTGTAAGTAGACACTAACTCTCTGTCCAGCTCCCCTGTCGTCACCAGTGCGTAATAGTTTTTAATGGATGGTACAAGTTTAAATGGCACTGCTTCCTGAATGAAACAGCGAACTTTTTGGTTATTCTCAGAGTCTCTGTCCTGCACGTTTAGTAAGCCCACTTCAGTGCCCTGTGGTACGTTTTCAGGGACAGGATTTGTCAAAGATTTTAAATATATAACAGGAGCATTATCGTTGATATCAGTGATTTCGACCAACACTGTGGAGTACGACACTAATCCAGCTCCGTCTTTCACCTGCACTCTCAACTCATACGACGACTCCTCCTCAAAATCAACTGGACCAGTTACACGAATCTCTCCACTTACAGGATCTAGAGAAAACAAATTTAAATCTTCTTCCGACACGTGACCAAATTCGTAACGCACCTCTCCATTTGCTCCGGTATCTGCGTCAGTAGCACTCACTGTAGCCACTATCGTGTCCAAGGGAGAGTTTTCAGGTAAGCTTACTTTATAGACGGACTGGCTAAAAACAGGAGCATTGTCATTTGCATCGAGTACAGTAACGTGTATAGCTACAGTTCCTGATCTCGGTGGCTGCCCGCCATCAACGGCAGTCAGAATTAAAGTCAGCTCCTGCTCCTGCTCACGGTCCAGCTCTTTATCTAGTATTAATTCACCGTACTTGCCTCCAACATTGTTGCTTTGAACATTTAATGTAAAGTGAGCATTTCTTTGTAGCGTGTAGCTTTCAACTGCATTATGTCCGATGTCTGCATCGTGCGCCTCCTCCAATAAAAATCGAGCACCCTTGGCGGCGGATTCTGCTATTTCCAATTCAATCGCGTCCTTTTTAAAATGAGGTGAATTGTCGTTGATATCTTTAACGTGAAGACTGATTCGGTGCAGCTCCAAAGGGTTTTCCAGCACCAGCTCCTGCTTCAAAACACAGGAAGCCCTCTTTCCACAAAGACTGTCCCGATCAATCCGCTCGGCAACAATTAAATCTCCAGTTTTGATGTTGACGTTGCAGTAATGTTTCCGCTTGCTTTCGGCATCAATGCGGGCATTCCGAGTCGACAACACATTCGGATTTAATCCGAGATCATTCGCTATATTCCCAATAACAGATCCCTGTTTCATTTCCTCTTGAATAGAATAACTGACGTCTCCATGCACAACGCGAGCCAAAAGAAAAAAATGTGTAAGCAGTCGATGAATCTGAGCGAAACGGTTAAGCTCCATTTTAAAATAAGAGTAAAGGCATGGAATTACAATAGTGTTTGGCGCGATCCTATATTTGCTGTTACCAAACGGATAAACCACGAAATGATCCCACCGACTCTGAAAAGCTTCTGCTCTCATTAATGTCCACACAAAGACAAAAACCGTGGGTTGGGACGACAAATGATGTTGCAGTGGCTAGCCAACAGCGACACTATGAGCTGAAATTAGTTCACTGCAGACGTTATGCGCATTTGCGCAAAGGGCATGATCCAAATGAATAAATTCAACTGCTCTGACATCTAAACTACAAACGAAAAAATAGGAACCTCTAACATTTGAACTTTGAATTAACACAGTGCCTTTGAATAACACAGTGCTGTGTTCAGTGAAAGAAAGCTTTTTTATACAGAATGTTTCCAAAAGAGCATTTGTTAAAAGATTACAAGACTAAGCTCACTGAGCGCGAAAATAGTTGAGGAAAGACACAATAACTTCCTGAAATTACATGAATTGTTGAAAGTGAAAAAAACTGATCACCAAAACTATTAATACAACCCGTATCACAAAATCTGAATACCAGCTGAGATGGCACCCCTTTCACAAAAGCCACCATTTTAAAACATTTGGCGACAATTACACTGTGCTAAAGTGCGACCACAACCATTACGCACAGAGCAAACATGTTCAGACAAACATCTATTCATGTTTTGATGTATTGACATATTGGGAGAAATAAGTTATATTGCCAGCAACTATTATGTACAGGGAACTAAAAATGAAATGTTTTTTTTTTCTAAATCATTTTACCTGAGAATCCTCCAACTCATTGCATGATCCAAATGGGTCTTGGGAAGACGTCTTCCGCAGTGTGGAATCAGCAGGAAGTGTGCCATCATTGTAAGATCTGACAAATTTAAAGTCACTGGTGCGCGATCCTGTAGTCAAGTACGCGTCGTAATTATAGGCACTGCGGACGCTGCGAAGAGTTCCAGTGCCGTCCACATCTGCGTAATTTGGGGGGAGGTAAGCGCTGGGAATGGCGACTGCACCGTCAAACAAAAGTCTAGGTTTTCTCCGGTGGCAGAACTTTACAGCCAGTGTGATAATTAGGAAGGTGATGAAGAACGTAGAAACAGACACCAGCGCTATTATCAAATAAGATGTCAGCTTAGATCCAGTATCTTGAGACATATCTTTCAACTCTGGGATCTCGGCTAAATTATCTGAAATGAGTAAATACACCGTGCAGGTTACAGACAGAGGGGGCTGACCGTTATCTTTCACGGAGACAATAAGGTTCTGTTTCATGCCATCGTTTTCAGAAATGTCTCTTTGCGTTCTGATTTCTCCACTGTGGACGCCGATGGTGAAAAGACCTGGATCAGTAGCTTTGAGAATATGATAAGAGAGCCACGCATTCTGCCCTGAATCTGCGTCCACGGCAATAACCTTGGACACGAGAGAGTTTCCCTGCACAGCTTTAGGCACCATCTCTGTCATGAGAGAATTTCCCTCAGGCGCTGGGTATAAAATCTGCGGCGTGTTATCATTCTCATCTGCAACTAAGACGCTCACAGTAACATTGCTGCTGAGCGGAGGAGAGCCATTATCTCGGGCGATGACCTGAACCTTAAAACTTTTCAGCTTCTCGTAGTCAAATGACTTTACAGCGTGAATGACACCTGTGTCTCCATTAATAAATAACAGAGATGACACTGGAGTACCGTTCACATCAGTTGGATGCAGTGCGTAATTCACTGTGCCATTCTGTCTCCAGTCGGGGTCTGTGGCTGACACGGAGCAGATTGAGGAGCCTGGTTTATTATTTTCTGCAATATGGGCAGTATATGACTGTTTCTGAAAGGCAGGTGGATTGTCATTAACATCAGCCACCATTAAATGTACAGTTTTGGAGGATGACAGTGACGGAGTGCCTTCATCAGTAGCAGTGATGGTGATGTTGTAATCAGACGTCACCTCACGGTCTAGTTCATCAGTAGTCACAAGGGAATAGTAGTTTGTTATAGATGGAACTAGTTTAAAGGGCACATTTGAGCCAATAAAACACCGAGCTTGACCGTTACTCTCAGAATCTCTGTCTTGCACATTAATGATGCCAATTTCTGTACCTGGCGGTGCGTTCTCAGGAATATGGGTATTTAATGACTGCAAGTATATTTCTGGAGTATTGTCATTTACATCTGTCAAGTCAATAATTACTTTTGCATCAGTGGACAGACCAAATCCATCTTTCCCTTCAACTCGCATTTCATAAACAGAATCTTCTTCATAATCTAGTGGGCCACTGACTGTAATTTCACCTGTAATAGAATCCAGTGTAAACGCCTGCTTTGCTACAGAGGAAACGCGACTAAACTCAAAGGTCACTTCTCCATTTATTCCTTCGTCTAAATCAGTCGCACTAACTTTTAATACTACTGTACCTAGTGCTGAATTCTCAGGCAGAGTAGCTCGATACACCTCCTCAGTAAACACAGGCGCATTGTCATTCGCATCCAGTACAGTGACGTGTATCTGCACAGTGCCTGATCTCGGCGGAATGCCGCCATCAACGGCAGTCAGAATTAATGTCAGCTCCTGCTGCTGCTCACGGTCTAATTCTTTATCCAAAACCAATTCAAGGTTTTTTCCTCCGTCTTTGTTTGAAGTAACGGCAAGTATAAAATTATCATTCTTTTCTATTATATAGTTCTGCACTGCGTTTTGTCCAATATCTGCATCATGTGCCTCGCTCAGGCGAAATCGCGCCCCTTTAACGGCAGATTCCCGTATTTCTAACTTGACTACATCTTTGGTAAACACTGGCGAATTATCATTGGTGTCCTGGATATGTAAGGTGATTTTATGAAGCTCCAATGGATTTTCCAGCACCAGTTCCATTTTAAGGATGCATGACAGTTTGTCTTTGCACAGGCTCTCTCGGTCCATTATGTCGGCGACTGTCAGTTCTCCGGTAGCTAGATTAATGTTACAGAAACGTTTACGATTACCTTCAGCGTTAATCCGAGCCTTCCTTGCAGACAATTTCTTTACGTTCAGTCCAAAATCTTTGCCAATATTTCCAATAACATATCCTCGTTTCATCTCTTCCGGTACAGAATAGCTCATTTCTCCTTTTATGCTGTGCACCCCGACCGATAGCAAAGCCATGAGCATCAGACAAGCCAGAAGTAATCCTTTGTTCAGCATTTTTTTTTCAATAGAAAACCCTAATCCACTGAAATATGTTTGTAAATCAGCAAATGAATCGCAGAAATCACAAAATAATCGTAGAGGGTGGTAGATACATGGGCGTCAATACCGACATAAAAACATCCACATTGTTTCTCCGTCCTCACGGTTACGAGTACACGACAGTGTAGGGAGGAGAAATATATTTAATGTGAACTTGGCTTTTACCTGCCATGGTCAACAGCGCCACTTTCAGCATTTGCAAAAAAATTGCAGTTCATAAACATCCATAAATGAAAAATAAAAAAGATACCACGAGGGGGCCGACGATTTCTGCCACATTAACAGTAATTCTGATATCAGCAAAATGATGCTCATATTACTACATATTAACAGTGCCGAGCAACTGATTTATCTCCAAAACATTAGGAGGATACAGACCGAGCTGAAGGATAACCACATAGACCAAAACAAACACTGGCCATAGTTATCCAAACGACCTCGTCAGGGAATTCCTTAAGTCAAACGTTATCTGATGTTAAGACTAAAGCTGTGACTAATTTCGTTGGGATTCCTTCAACTGGTGAGAAACTCAAAATTGACCAGTCCAGCGGAAATAGAAAAGCCATTTTAAACATACAAGCACGAACGAGCTGGCTGATTATGTAAGAACATCTAACTTTTAAAAAAATTACACTACATGGCACATTTTGCTTTAACAAGTCAGACCAATACTTTACACAAACACTGGAAAAAGTTATCCCATCACACAAGGAATTGGAGTAGTATTTTGTCTGTCTACAAATATGACCACGTGGAGAAAAGAAAGACTCTGCATACCTGTTCTTGGGAATGGCATACAGAATTAATAATGTACCAAAGATTTTTACCTGACAGGAATCTGTTTCCTCACAAGGTCCGAATGGGTCTTGAGAAGATGTCTTTCTCAGTGTGGAATCAGCAGGAAGTGTGCCATCATTGTAAGATCTGACAAATTTAAAGTCACTGGTGCGCGATCCTGTAGTCAAGTACGCGTCGTAATTATAGGCACTGCGGACGCTGCGAAGAGTTCCAGTGCCGTCCACATCTGCGTAATTTGGGGGGAGGTACGCGCTGGGAATGGCGACTGCACCGTCAAACAAAAGTCTAGGTTTTCTCCGGTGGCAGAACTTCACAGCCAGTGTGATAATTAGGAAAGTGATGAAGAAGGTAGAAACAGACACCAGCGCTATTATCAAATAAGTGGTCAGCTTAGATCCAGTATCTTGAGACATGTCTTTTAGCTCTGGAATCTCGGCTAAGTTATCTGAAATGAGTAAATACACCGTGCAGGTTGCAGACAGAGGGGGCTGACCGTTATCTTTCACGGAGACAATAAGGTTCTGTTTCATGCCATCGTTTTCAGAAATGTCTCTCTGCGTCCTGATTTCTCCACTGTGGACGCCGATGGTGAAAAGACCCGGATCAGAAGCTTTGAGAATATGATATGAGAGCCACGCGTTCTGCCCTGAATCTGCGTCCACGGCAATAACTTTGGAGACGAGAGAGTTTCCCTGCACAGCTTTAGGCACCATCTCTGTCATGAGAGAATTTCCCTCAGGCGCTGGGTATAAAATCTGCGGCGTGTTATCATTCTCATCCGCAACTAAGACGCCCACAGTAACATTGCTGCTAAGTGGTGGAGAGCCATTATCTCGGGCGATGACCTGAACCTTAAAACTTTTCAGCTTCTCGTAGTCAAATGACCTTACAGCGTGTATGACACCTGTATCTCCATTAATAGATAACAGAGATGACACTGGAGTACCGTCCACATCAGTTGGATGCAGTGCGTAATTCACTGTGCCATTCTGTCTCCAATCGGGATCTGTGGCTGACACAGAGCAGATTGAGGAACCTGGTTTGTTATTTTCCATAATGTGTGCAGTATATGCTCGTTCACGAAAAGCAGGTGGATTGTCGTTAACATCAGCCACCATTAAGTGCACTGTTTTAGTGGTTGATAATGACGGAGTGCCTTCATCAGTAGCAGTGATGGTGATGTTGTAATCAGACGTCACCTCACGGTCTAGCTCACCAGTTGTCACAAGGGAGTAGTACTTTGTAATAGATGGGACTAGTTTAAAGGGCAAATTCGCTTCGATGACGCATCGGACCTGTCCGTTACTATCAGAATCTCTATCTTGCACATTAATAATGCCAACTTCTGTACCAGGCGGTGCGTTCTCAGGAATGTAGCTATTCAGTGATTTAAGAAATATCTCTGGTGTATTATCATTCACATCAGTTACTTCAATGATAACTTTTGTGTTCGTGGACATACCAAATCCATCTTTCCCTTCAACTCGCATCTCATAAATGGACTCTTCTTCAAAATCTAGTGGTCCACTAACAGTAATTTCGCCAGTTTTAGAATCCAGCGAAAAAGAATCTTTTGCCAATGACGATGCTCGACTAAACTCATATGTCACTTCTCCGTTTATACCTTCGTCTAAATCAGATGCACTGACTTTTAATACAACTGTACCTAGTGCTGAATTCTCAGGCAGAGTAGCTCGATAAACCTCCTCAGTAAACACAGGCGCATTGTCATTCGCATCCAGTACAGTGACGTGTATCTGCACAGTGCCTGATCTCGGCGGAATCCCGCCATCAACGGCAGTCAGAATTAATGTCAGCTCCTGCTGCTGCTCACGGTCCAGTTCTTTATCTAGAACCAACTCAAGGTTCTTACCTCCGTCTTTATCTGAAGCGACAGCCAATATGAAATTATAATTTCTCTCAAGCATGTAGTTCTGCACTGCATTTTGTCCTACATCTGCATCGTGTGCCTCGCTTATACGATAACGCGCCCCTTTGTCTGCAGATTCCTGTATCTCCATTTTAATCACTTCCTTGGGGAACACTGGTGAATTATCGTTGATATCTTGAACGTGCAATATTATTTTATGAAGTTCTAACGGATTTTCTAGCACAAGCTCGAATTTCAAAACACACGACAGTTTCTCTCTGCAGAGGTTCTCTCTGTCCATCATTTCGCCGACAACGAGTTCACCAGTTCCTACATTTATACTACAGAAACGTTTACGATTACCTTCGGCATCAATCCGAGCTTTCCTTGCAGACAATTCCTTTACGTTCAGTCCTAGATCTTTCCCAATATTACCTATAACATATCCTCGTTTCATCTCTTCCGGTACAGAATAGCTCACGTCTCCTTTTACGCTGTGCACCACCACAGACAGGAAAGCCATAAGCATCGGGCAAGCCACCGGTAATCCTTTGTTCAGCATTTTGTTTAAAAGAAATCCCCAGTTCAATGAATTTTGTTTGTAAATCGGCAAATGAATTGTTGTAAACACAAAGAAACCGCAGTAGTCGGTAGAGACACATACATTAATGTCTAAAACCATCCACATCAGTGTTTCGTCGTCCTCACTGTTACACATCCAGGACTGTGTAGGGAGGAGAAATATATTTCATGGGAACCATGACTTTTTACCTTACATGGTCAACAGCGCCACTCTCAGCATTTGCAAGAAAATGCAAGTCTTAAATAAAAATAAAAATAAAATATTTAAAAAGATATCACAAGGAAGCATAGACCCATTGCCACGTTAACATTAAATTAATTTCAACAAATTGATACTAATTCTATTATCTATAGACCATCGCAAGCAAGGGATTCATTTTCATAATATTAGGAGGACACAGACTGAGGCAAAGCATAGATCAAAACAAACTTTAACCGTAGTTATCCAAAGGAGTCCGTTATTTCTACTTGTTTGAAATGTAAAAACACTTCTCGAATGAATTCTTCGAAATGTTATCTGATGTTATCCAGAAGAGTGAAAGGGTTTCTAATTTTGTAATTATAACTTAAACTGACAAAGGAAAGGGAAGTCAACATTTTTAAGACCAGTGGTACTAATAATGGCATTTGGACCATACAAACACGGACGAGATGCCTGATTATGTAAGGACTACTGTTTCACCGTAAAAACACACTGTATGGCACTGTTTGCTGCAAGAAGTAGTCAAACCATCAATTTTGGATTATGCACCGAGATGTGAAATGACGGCCTCTCACATAACAAAACACAAGTGCTATTTTTTTGTCCTGACAATAAAATAGACATTGGAAGAGGGAATCTGTATATCTCCTCCTAGGCCAAGTAATGCACAAAAGATAAATGAAGAATTTTTACCTGACAGGTGTCTGTTTCCTCACAAGGTCCGAATGGGTCTTGAGAAGACGTCTTCCGCAGTGTGCAATCAGCAGGAAGTGTGCCATCATTGTAAGATCTGACAAATTTAAAGTCACTGGTGCGCGATCCTGTGGTCAAGTACGCGTCGTAATTATAGGCACTGCGGACGCTGCGAAGAGTTCCAGTGCCGTCCACATCTGCGTAATTTGGGGGGAGGTAAGCGCTGGGAATGGCGACTGCACCGTCAAACAAAAGTCTGGGTTTTCTCCGGTGGCAGAACTTTACAGCCAGTGTGATAATTAGGAAGGTAATGAAGAAAGTAGAAACAGACACCAGTGCTATTATCAAATAGGTGGTCAGCTTAGATCCAGTGTCTTGAGACATGTCTTTCAACTCTGGGATCTCGGCTAAATTATCTGAAATGAGTAAATACAGCGTGCAGGTTGCAGACAGTGGGGGGTGACCGTTATCTTTCACGGAGACAATAAGGTTCTGTTTCATGCCATCGTTTTCAGAAATGTCCCTCTGCGTCCTGATTTCTCCACTGTGAACGCCGATGGTGAAAAGACCTGGATCAGTAGCTTTGAGAATATGATATGAGAGCCACGCATTCTGCCCTGAATCTGCGTCCACGGCAATAACCTTGGAAACGAGAGAGTTTCCCTGCACAGCTTTAGGCACCATCTCTGTCATGAGAGAATTTCCCTCAGGCGCTGGGTATAAAATCTGCGGCGTGTTATCATTCTCATCTGCAACTAAGACGCTCACAGTAACATTGCTGCTGAGCGGAGGAGAGCCATTATCTCGGGCGATGACCTGAACCTTAAAACTTTTCAGCTTCTCGTAGTCAAATGACCTGACAGCGTGAATTGCACCTGTATCTCCATTAATAGATAAAAGAGATGAAACTGGAGTACCGTCCACATCAGTTGGATGCAGTGCGTAATTCACTGTGCCATTCTGTCTCCAGTCGGGGTCTGTGGCTGACACGGAGCAGATTGAGGAACCTGGTTTATTGTTTTCTGCAATATGGGCACTATATAACTGTTGCTGAAAGGCAGGTGGATTGTCGTTAACATCAGCCACCATTAAATGTACCGTTTTGGAGGATGACAGTGACGGAGTGCCTTCATCAGTAGCAGTGATGGTGATGTTGTAATCAGACGTCACCTCACGGTCTAGTTCAGCAGTGGTCACAAGAGAATAGTAGTTTGTGATAGACGGGACTAATTTAAAGGGCACATTTGAGCCAATAAAGCATCGAACCTGTCCGTTACTTCCAGAATCTCTGTCTTGCACATTTATAATGCCAATTTCTGTACCTGGTGTTGCGTTCTCGGGAATGTGGCTATTTAATGACTGCAGGTATATTTCTGGCGTATTATCATTGACATCTGTCAGCTCAATTATTACTTTTGTGTCTGTGGACAGACCAAATCCGTCTTTTCCTTCAACTCGCATCTCATAAACGGGCTCTTCTTCATAATCTAGCGGCCCACTAACTGTAATTTCCCCTGTAATAGAATTAAGTGTAAAAGCCGACTTCTCTAACAAAGACACATGGCTAAACTCATACGTCACTTCTCCATTTATTCCTTCGTCTAAATCAGTCGCACTAACTTTTAATACTACTGTACCTAGTGCTGAATTCTCAGGCAGAGTCGCTCGATAAACCTTCTCAGTAAACACAGGAGCATTGTCATTCGCATCTAGTACAGTGACGTGTATCTGCACGGTGCCTGATCTCGGCGGAATGCCGCCATCAACTGCAGTAAGAATTAAAGTCAGCTCGTGCTGCTGCTCACGGTCTAATTCTTTATCCAAAACCAGCTCAAGATTCTTTCTACCGTCTTCGTTTGAAGTAACGGCAAGTACAAAATTATCATTTTTCTCCAGTATATAGTTCTGCACTGCGTTTTGTCCGATATCTAAATCGCGTGCTTCACTCAGGCGAAACCTCGCCCCTTTAAAGGTTGATTCTTGTATCTCTAATTTGACTACATCTTTGGTAAACACAGGTGAATTATCATTGGTGTCTTGGACATGTAGGGTAATTTTATGAAGCTCTAATGGATTTTCCAACACCAGCTCCATTTTCAGGATGCATGACAGTTTTTCCTTACAAAGGCTCTCTCGGTCCATTATGTCGGCTAGTGTCAGTTCTCCGGTAGCTAAATTAATGTTACAGAAACGTTTACGGTTACCTTCAGCGTTAATCCGAGCCTTTCTTGCTGATAATTCCTTTACATTCAGTCCTAGATCTTTGCCAATATTTCCAATAACATATCCTCGTTTCAACTCTTCCGGTACAGAATAGCTCACGTCTCCTTTTACGCTGTGCACCACGACAGACAGAAAAGCCATGAGCATCAGACAAGCCACCGGTAATCCTTTGTTCAGCATTTTCTTCAATAAAAATCACTAATCCACCGAAATGTGTTTGTAAATCAGCAAATGAATCGTAGAAATCACAAAACAAAAGAAGTAGAAGTTGGTAGATACATGGGGATCAACACAAACATAAAACCATCCACATCATTGTTTCTCCGTCCTCACTGTTACCCGTACACGACGGTGTAGGGAGGGAAAATATATATGTGCACATGACTTTTACCTGACATGGTCAACAGCGCCACTTTCAGCATTTACAAGAAACTGCATTTCATAAATAGCCTAAAGTAAAAAAAATAATAAGATACTACGAGGACGCAGGCGCCTTTTCCCACATTATCAGTTATACTGATGTTACTAAAATGATGCTTATATTATTACCTATAACCAATGCCGAGCAACTGATTTATCTTCAAAACATTAGGACACATACTGAGGTAAAGGATAACCACATAGACCTAAACAAACACTGACCAAAGTTATCCAAACGACTCCGTCAGGCAATTTCTTAAGTCGAAGGTTTTGTAATGTTAAGAATGAAGCTGTAACTACACTCGTTATATCTACATAGATTGCCGAGAAAATCAAAATGTACAAGATCAGTGGAAATAGAGAAGACTTTTCAACCATACAGGCACAAACGAGATGGGTGATTATGTAAGAACATCCAACTTAAAAATCACCCTGCACAAGGCACGTTTTGGTCTAATAAGTCAGACTAATAATTTACACAAAATCAGGAAAAAGTAATTCCATCACACAAGCAATTGAAGTAGAATTCTCATTTTCTATTTACAAATCTGACCACATGAGGGGGAAAACATCTGCATATCTGTACTTGGGAATGTCATACAGAATGAATAATAACCCAAAGATTTTACCTGACAGGAATCTGCTTCCTCACAAGGTCCGAATGGGTCTTGAGAAGACGTCTTCGGCAGTGTGGAATCAGCAGGAAGTGTGCCATCATTGTAAGATCTGACAAATTTAAAGTCACTGGTACGCGATCCTGTAGTCAAGTACGCGTCGTAATTATAGGCACTGCGGACGCTGCGAAGAGTTCCAGTGCCGTCCACATCTGCGTAATTTGGGGGCAGGTACGCGCTAGGAATAGCGACTGCACCGTCAAACAAAAGTCTAGGTTTTCTCCGGTGGCAGAACTTTACAGCCAGTGTGATAATTAGGAAAGTGATGAAGAAAGTAGAAACAGACACCAGCGCTATTATCAAATACGTGGTCAGCTTAGATCCAGTATCTTGAGACATGTCTTTTAGCTCTGGGATCTCGGCTAAGTTATCTGAAATGAGTAAATACACCGTGCAGGTTGCAGACAGAGGGGGCTGACCGTTATCTTTCACGGAGACAATAAGGTTCTGTTTCATGCCATCGTTTTCAGAAATGTCTCTCTGCGTCCTGATTTCTCCACTGTGGACGCCGATGATGAAAAGACCTGGATCAGTAGCTTTGAGAATATGATATGAGAGCCACGCATTCTGCCCCGAATCTGCGTCCACGGCAATAACCTTGGAGACGAGAGAGTTTCCCTGCACAGCTTTAGGCACCATTTCTGTCATGAGAGAATTTCCCTCAGGCGCTGGGTATAAAATCTGCGGCGTGTTATCATTCTCATCTGCCACTAAGACGCTCACAGTAACATTGTTGCTGAGCGGAGGAGAGCCATTATCTCGGGCGATGACCTGAACCTTAAAACTTTTCACCTTCTCGTAGTCAAATGACCTGACAGCGTGAATGACACCTGTATCTCCATTAATAGATAACAGAGATGACACTGGAGTACCGTCCACATCAGTTGGATGTAGTGCGTAATTCACTGTGCCATTCTGTCTCCAGTCGGGGTCTGTGGCTGACACGGAGCAGATTGAGGAACCTGGTTTATTATTTTCTGCAATATGGGCAGTATATGACTGTTGCTGAAAGGCAGGTGGATTGTCATTAACATCAGCCACCATTAAGTGCACTGTTTTAGTGGATGACAGTGACGGAGTGCCTTCATCAGTAGCAGTGATGGTGACGTTATAATCAGACGTCACCTCGCGGTCTAGTTCAGCAGTAGTCACAAGAGAATAGTAGTTTGTGATAGACGGGACTAATTTAAAGGGCACATTTAAGCCAATAAAGCATCGGACCTGTCCGTTACTCCCAGAATCTCTATCTTGCACATTAATGATGCCAATTTCTGAGCCGGGCGGTGAGTTCTCAGGAATGTGGGTATTTAATGACTGCAGGAATATTTCTGGGGTATTATCATTCACATCTGTCAGCTCAATTATTACTTTTGTGTCTGTGGACAAACCAAATCCGTCTTTCCCTTCAACTCGCATCTCATAAACGGGCTCTTCTTCATAATCTAGTGGCCCACTAACTGTAATTTCCCCTGTAATAGAATCAAGTGTAAATGTTGGTTTCTCTAACAAAGACACATGGCTGAATTCATATGTCACTTGTCCATTTATTCCTTCGTCTATATCAGTTGCACTAACTTTTAATACTACTGTACCTAGTGCTGAATTCTCGGGAAGAGTAGCTCGATAAACCTCCTCAGTAAACACAGGAGCATTGTCATTCGCATCCAGCACAGTGACGTGTATCTGCACAGTGCCTGATCTCGGCGGAATGCCGCCATCAACGGCAGTCAGAATTAAAGTCAGCTCGTGCTGCTGCTCACGGTCTAGTTCTTTATCCAAAACCAGCTCAAGGTTCTTTCTACCGTCTTTGTTTGAAGTAACGGTGAGTATAAAATTATCATTCTTTTCTAGTATATAGTTCTGCACCGCGTTTTGCCCGATATCTAAATCGCGTGCCTCACTCAGGCGAAACCTCTCCCCTTTATCTGCAGATTCTTGTATCTCTAATTTGACTATATCTTTAGTAAACACCGGTGAATTATCATTGGTGTCTTGGACATGTAGGGTAATTTTGTGAAGTTCCAAAGGATTTTCCAAAACCAGCTCCATTTTCACGATGCATGACAGTTTTTCTTTACAAAGGCTCTCTCGGTCCATTATGTCGGCTACTCTCAGCTCTCCGGTAGCTAAATTAATGTTACAGAAACGTTTACGATTACCTTCAGCGTTAATCCGAGCCTTCCTTGCTGATAATTCCTTTACATTCAGTCCTAGATCTTTTCCAATATTTCCAATAACATATCCTCGTTTCGTCTCTTCCGGTACAGAATAGCTCAGGTCTCCTTTTACGCTGTGCATCACGACCGATAGCAAAGCCATAAGCATCAGGCAAGCCAGAGGTAATCCTTTGTTCAGCATTTTCTTCAATAGAAATTCCTAATCCACTGAAATATGTTTGTAAATGAGCAAATGAATCGTAGAAATCACAAAATAATAGAAGTAGAAGTTGGTAGATACATGGGGATCAATACAAACATAAAACCATCCACATCATTGTTTTCCGTCCTCACTGTTACGCATCCACGACTGTGTAGGGAGGAGAAATATATTTAATGTCAACTTGGCTTTTACCTGACATGGTCAACAGCGCCACTTTCAGCATTTACAAGAAACTGCAGTTCATAAATATCCAAAAATAAAAAAATAATAGAAAGATACCACGAGGACAGAGACGCTTTCTGCCACATTAAGAGTAATATTGATGTTACTAAAATGATGCTCATATTATGACCTATTAACAATGCCGAGCAACTGATTTATCTCCATAATATTAGGAGGACACAGACTGATATAAAGGATAACCACATAGACCAAAACAAACACTGACCAAAATTATCCAAACGACTCCGTCAGGGAATTCCTTAAGTCAAACGTTATCTGATGTTAAGAATTAAGCTGTAACTAGTTTCGATGTAAATACTTCAATTGACGACAAACTCAAAATATACAAACTTCATTGGAAACGAAAGACATTTAAACGTTGGCACTTTTAAACATAAAAGTACCAACGAGATTGCTGATTATGCAAGAACACCCATCTTACAAATTCACACTGCATGGCACGTTCTCCTTCAGCAAGTTAAACCATTAATTTACACAAAAAATGGGAAAAGTATCGTATCACACAAGGTGTAGGGATTAAATCAGTATTCTGAATTTCTATCTACAAATATGACCAAAATAAGAAATAAAATCTGCATATGCACTTGGCAATATCATACAGAGTGAATAGCAACCCAAAGATTTTTACCTGACAAGAATCTGTTTCCTCACAAGGTCCAAATGGATCTTGGGAAGACGTCTTCCGCAGTGTGCAATCAGCAGGAAGTGTGCCATCATTGTAAGATCTGACAAATTTAAAGTCACTGGTGCGCGATCCTGTGGTCAAGTACGCGTCGTAATTATAGGCACTGCGGACGCTGCGAAGAGTTCCAGTGCCGTCCACATCTGCGTAATTTGGGGGAAGATACGCGCTGGGAATGGCGACTGCACCGTCAAACAGAAGTCTAGGTTTTCTCCGGTGGCAGAACTTCACAGCCAGTGTGATAATTAGGAAAGTGATGAAGAAGGTAGAAACAGACACCAGCGCTATTATCAAATAAGTGGTCAGCTTAGATCCAGTATCTTGAGACATGTCTTTTAGTTCTGGAATCTCGGCTAAGTTATCTGAAATAAGTAAATACACCGTGCAGGTTGCAGACAGAGGGGGCTGACCGTTATCTTTCACGGAGACAATAAGGTTCTGTTTCATGCCATCGTTTTCAGAAATGTCCCTCTGCGTCCTGATTTCTCCACTGTGGACGCCGATGGTGAAAAGACCTGGATCAGTAGCTTTGAGAATATCATATGACAGCCACGCATTCTGCCCTGAATCTGCGTCCACGGCAATAACCTTGGAGACGAGAGAGTTTCCCTGCACAGCTTTAGGCACCATCTCTGTCATGAGAGAATTTCCCTCAGGCGCTGGGTATAAAATCTGCGGCGTGTTATCATTCTCATCTGCAACTAGGACGCTCACAGTAACAGTGCTGCTGAGTGGTGGAGAGCCATTATCTCGGGCGATGACCTGAACCTTAAAACTTTTCATCTTCTCGTAGTCAAATGACCTGACAGCGTGAATGACACCTGTATCTCCATTAATAGATAACAGAGATGACACTGGAGTACCGTCCACATCAGTTGGATGCAGTGCGTAATTCACTGTGCCATTCTGTCTCCAGTCGGGATCTGTGGCTGACACAGAGCAGATTGAGGAACCTGGTTTGTTATTTTCCATGATATGTGCAGTATATGCTCGTTCACGAAAAGCAGGTGGATTGTCGTTAACATCAGCCACCATTAAGTGCACTGTTTTAGTGGTTGATAATGACGGAGTGCCTTCGTCAGTAGCAGTGATGGTGATGTTGTAATCAGACATCACCTCACGGTCTAGTTCAGCAGTAGTCACAAGAGAATAATACTTTTTAATCGATGGGACCAATTTAAAGGGCAAATTGGACTCAATTACGCATTGGACCTGCCCGTTACTCTCAGAGTCTCTGTCTTGCACATTAATGATGCCAATTTCTGTGCCAGGCGGTGCGTTCTCGGGAATGTAGCTATTGAGTGATTTAAGAAATATCTCCGGTGTATTATCATTCTCATCAGTAAGCTCAATGATAACTTTTGCTTTCGTGGACAGACCAAATCCATCTTTCCCTTCAACTCGCATCTCGTAAAACGACTCTTCTTCAAAATCTACGGGCCCACTAACGGTAATTTCACCAGTTTTAGAATTCAGTGAAAATGCATCTTTTGCCAAAGAAGACGCTCGGCTAAACTGATATGTCACTTG
This sequence comes from Setipinna tenuifilis, assembly GCA_030347295.1. Taxonomy (NCBI): domain Eukaryota; kingdom Metazoa; phylum Chordata; class Actinopteri; order Clupeiformes; family Engraulidae; genus Setipinna; species Setipinna tenuifilis. The sequence goes on along the minus strand of CM059288.1, from coordinate 20,401,023 downwards.
TCCATTTATTCCTTCGTCTATATCAGTTGCACTGACTTTTAAAACTACAGTTCCTAGTGGTGAATTCTCAGGCAGAGTAGCTCGATAAACCTCCTCGGTAAACACAGGAGCATTGTCATTCGCATCTAGTACAGTGACGTGTATCTGCACAGTGCCTGATCTCGGCGGAATGCCGCCATCAACGGCAGTCAGAATTAAAGTCAGCTCCTGCTGCTGCTCACGGTCTAATTCTTTGTCCAAAACTAAATCCAGATTCTTTCCTCCGTCTTTATCTGAAGTGACAGCCAATATAAAATTATCATTTTTTTCTAACACATACGTCTGCACGTCGTTTTGTCCTATATCTGCGTCGTGTGCCTCACTCATAGGAAAACGCTCCCCTTTGTCTGCAGATTCTCGTATCTCTATTTTAATAACTTCCTCGGGGAACACTGGTGAATTATCGTTGATATCTTGGACGTGCAAAGTGATTTTGTGAAGTTCTAAAGGATTCTCTAGCACAAGCTCGAATTGCAAGATGCATGACAGTTTTTCTCTGCAGAGGTTCTCTCTATCCATCATTTCAGCGACAACAAGTTCGCCATTGCCTACATTTATACTACAAAAACGTTTACGATTACCTTCAGCATCAATCCGAGCCTTCCTTGCAGATAATTCCTTTGCATTCAGTCCAAGATCTTTGCCAATATTTCCTATAACATATCTTTGTTTCATCTCTTCCGGTACAGTATAGCTTACATCCCCCTTTACGCTTTGCACCACGATAGACAGGAAAGCCATAAGCATCAGACAAGCCACCGGTAATCCTTTGTTCACCATTTTGTTCAGAAGAAATCCCCAATCCAATGAATTTTGTTTGTAAATCAGAAAATGAATTGTTGGAAACGCAAAGAAATCGTAGCAGTCGGTAGATACACATACATCAATGCCGATCTAAAAATATCCACATCACTGTTTCGTCGTCCTCACTGTTACACATCCAGGACTGATCCAGGAGAAATATATTTCATGGGAACCTTGACTTTTTATCTTACATGGTCAACAGCGCCACTCTCAGCATTTGCAAGAAAATGCAAGTCTTAAACAACAATAGATAAAAATATTTTAAAAGATACCACAAGGAAGCAGAGGCCCATTGCCACATAAACATTACATTAATGTAAACAAACGGATGCTAATGCTATTGGCCGGGTTTCCCAGTTAAGAATCTTCTTAAGGAGTTAAGAATACTGTTAAGAAGAGGTCGGCTAAGACGAAACGTTAAGATAAGAATGTTTCCCAGATACCTTCTTAACGTGCGTCTTAAGATGCTTCTTAGCTGTCTTCTTAACTGGAGCACAATGAGCAATCTATCTCAGAGTGGCCGATTGGAGCGCACCGTCGGCATAGTAAAATGCTGCCAAACTGCTGCGCAGTTCTCTCGCCCCTACATCTCCGTGCCCATCATCCTTCTTCTTCAGGGTTCGGGTAAGTGTTATATGCAGTAGGCCTACAGTATGTTTCTCCGCAATCTATATCATTCCAGGAGTAGTAACCTAAATGCTATAGAACATGCCTCAAATAAATATTAAATATTTATTTTAAAAAATTATAGCGGACATATTACGGAGGGGACTGCGGTACAACATTTCAAACACATGATACCATATAGATGACACATTTCCCCACAAATATTTAACATTTCATTGGTAGAAGGGGTGCGCGAAATAGGAAAAAAGGGGGAAAACACAATTGGACTATCCGACACATTGCATGACTATCTCCTTGCTTAGTGTCATGTTGCATTATCGGCCTAAGGTGGCGTTGTTTCCACTGTTCTCTCGCTAAGAAGGGTGTAAGAAGGCTCCAGACTCTTCTTAGAGATCCTTCTTAACGGCAGGTCTTCTTAGGCTAAGAAGCAATTTGGGAAACGCGGTTGCTTCTTACGGGAGGGCCTAAGAAGGGTTTAAGAACGTTCTTAGCGCTAAGAACTTCTTAACTGCATCTGGGAAACCCGGCCATTATCTATAGACCATCACAAGCAAGGGATTCATTTCCCTAATATGAGGACACAGACTGAGACAAAACATAGATCAAAACAAACATTAACCATAGTTATCCAAAGGACTCCGTTTTTCTTACTGTTTTGAAACGAGAAATTAATTCGCAAATGAATTCTTCGAAATGTTATCTGATGTTATTCAGAAGAATGAAACGGGTTTCTAATGTTGTAATAATAACTTAAACTGACAAACGAAAGGGAAATCAACATTTACCAGATTAGTGTAACTAATAACGACATTTGGACCATACAAACAGGGACAAGATGCCTGATTATGTAAGAACTATTGTTTCACTATAAAAAACACACTGCATGACATTTTTTGTTGCAGGAAGTAGTCAAACCATTAATTTTGGATTATGCACAAAAATGTGAAATGACGGGTATCACACAACAAAACACAGATGCTATTCTTTTCTCCTGACAAAAAATAGGGCATTGGGAGAGGAGATATACATATCTCCTCTTAGGCCAAGTAATGTAAAAAAAAAGATAAAAGGAGCATTTTACCTGACAAGAATCTGTTTCGTCACAAGGTCCGAATGGGTCTTGAGAAGACGTCTTCCGTAGTGTGGAATCAGCAGGAAGTGTGCCATCATTGTAAGATCTGACAAATTTAAAGTCACTGGTGCGCGATCCTGTAGTCAAGTACGCGTCGTAATTATAGGCACTGCGGACGCTGCGAAGAGTTCCAGTGCCATCCACATCAGCGTAATTTGGGGGGAGGTACGCGCTGGGAATGGCGACTGCACCGTCAAACAAAAGTCTAGGTTTTCTCCGGTGGCAGAACTTCACAGCCAGTGTGATAATTAGGAAAGTGATGAAGAAGGTAGAAACAGACACCAGCGCTATTATCAAATAAGTGGTCAGCTTAGATCCAGTATCTTGAGACATGTCTTTTAGTTCTGGAATCTCGGCTAAGTTATCTGAAATAAGTAAATACACCGTGCAGGTTGCAGACAGAGGGGGCTGACCGTTATCTTTCACGGAGACAATAAGGTTCTGTTTCATGCCATCGTTTTCAGAAATGTCCCTCTGCGTCCTGATTTCTCCACTGTGGACGCCGATGGTGAAAAGACCTGGATCAGTAGCTTTGAGAATATGATATGAGAGCCACGCATTCTGCCCTGAATCTGCGTCCACGGCAATAACCTTGGAGACGAGAGAGTTTCCCTGCACAGCTTTAGGCACCATCTCTGTCATGAGAGAATTTCCCTCAGGCGCTGGGTATAAAATCTGCGGCGTGTTATCATTCTCATCTGCAACTAAGACGCTCACAGTAACATTGCTGCTGAGCGGAGGAGAGCCATTATCTCGGGCGATGACCTGAACCTTAAAACTTTTCAGCTTCTCGTAGTCAAATGACCTTACTGCGTGAATGACACCTGTATCTCCATTAATAGATAACAGAGATGACACTGGAGTACCGTCCACATCAGTTGGATGCAGTGCGTAATTCACTGTGCCATTCTGTCTCCAGTCGGGATCTGTGGCTGACACGGAGCAGATTGGGGAACCTGGTTTGTTATTTTCCATGATGTGTGCAGTATATGCTCGTTCACGAAAAGCAGGTGGATTGTCGTTAACATCAGCCACCATTAAGTGCACTGTTTTAGTGGTTGATAAAGACGGCGTGCCTTCATCAGTAGCAGTGATGGTGATGTTGTAATCAGACGTCACCTCACGGTCTAGCTCAGCAGTAGTCACGAGAGAATAATACTTTTTAATAGATGGGACTAGTTTAAACGGCACATCTGATTCAATTGTACAGTGGACATGGGCATTGTTCTCAGAATCTCTGTCTTGCACATTAATGATGCCAATTTCCGTGCCAGCCGGCGCATTCTCTGGAATATGGCTGTTTAGTGATTTAAGAAATATTTCTGGTACATTATCGTTCACATCTGTAAGCTCAATAATGACTCTCGTGTCAGAGGACAGGCCAACACCATCTTTCCCTTCAATTTGTATCTCATATATAGATTCCTCTTCAAAATCTATTGGTCCGTTTACTGTAATTTCACCAGTTTTCGAATCCAGTGAAAATGCCTGCTCTGCTAATGGAGATACTTGGCTAAACTCATAGGTCACTTCCCCATTTATTCCTTCGTCTAAATCAGTCGCACTTACTTTTAATACTACTGTACCTAGTGCTGAATTCTCAGGCAGAGTAGCTCGATAAACCTCCTCAGTAAACACAGGAGCATTGTCATTCGCATCCAGCACAGTGACGTGTATCTGCACAGTGCCTGATCTCGGCGGAATGCCGCCATCAACGGCAGTCAGAATTAAAGTCAGCTCCTGCTGCTGTTCGCGGTCTAGTTCTTTATCTAGAACCAATTCCAGACTCTTTCTACCGTCTTTGTTTGAAGAGACAGCCAGCATGAAATTTTCATTCCTTTCTAGCATGTAGTTCTGCACGGTGTTTTGTCCTATGTCTGCATCGCGTGCACCGCTCATGCGAAAACGCGCCCCTTTATCTGCTGATTCGCTTATCTCTAATTTGACAACGTCTTTGGGGAACACTGGCGAATTGTCATTAATGTCTTCAACGTGCAAGGTAATTTTATGGAGTTCCAAAGGATTTTCTAACACCAGTTCAAATTTTAAAATACATGCTTGTTTTTCTCGACAAAGGCTCTCCCGGTCCATTATTTCAGCTACGGTCAAATCTCCCGTGCCTACATTAATGTTACAGAAACGTTTGCGATTACCTTCAGCGTCAATTCGAGCCCTCCGTGTTGACAAATCTTTAACATTAAGTCCGAGATCTTTGCCAATATTTCCTATAACATATCCTCGGTTCATTTCCTCCTGTACAGAATAGCTCATGTCACCGCCAACAGTATGCACCAGGATGCATTGGCAGAGGAACAGCAGACAAGCCGCCGGTAATCCTTTGTTCGACATCTCGATTTGAAACAACCAGTACTCCAGTAAATGAGCAATCCACAGTCAGTAAATAATATCCAAAAGTGAAGACAGTTCAAATGAGCCCATATATCCAAGGAAAGCACAAAATCTGTGCAAGAGAAAATACCAATTTCTCAAAATGCATGCGTCAAACGTCCGGGTCCATTGTAGGGAGGAGAAACGTTCTTCATTTGGTGTTGCATTTTAACTTACATGGTCAACAGCGACACTCTCAGCATTTACAAAACACTACAATCCCTAAACAACTACAAACCAAATAGTGAAGTCAAGGTGCATTATTCCCTTAGCAAAACAAAGTCATTGGCTACATTTTCATTTGCATTAACTTCCTAAGATATGAGCAAACTACAAACCCCTTGATGTCAAATCAATCCATTTATATCACACGGAGAACAAACACTGCAATCACTTATTGTACGGTTATGTTTCATATGATGTGCTCAAGACATGATATAACCGATTAAAGGCCATCACTGACAGTTCTAATTTAGTTGCCCATGCCATTATAACACCAATACAAATGTATGCATCAATACGAATATTTCACATTCCGTGCCAAGAAGTTGTTTATATGCTTTTGTGGGAAACCAACAACCAACCAATTAAGTTCAAAACAGATTGGCCACACTGTAATAAAAAACGACACACTTGGTGTAATGATCAAATATTTAAATAACCCAGATCTGCATGAATATTTATGTATACCTGGGTTATCAAATGGGGAGGTCAGTTTCAGGTTAAACTCTAAAGGAGGTGTTATTAGAAGCAGATTCGACGAACTGATAAATGATCACTTGTAAACTTTAAATCAATACTGTGAATCTTTCCAGTGACATCGGTTTCTGAGTAAATAAGTAGCCTACGCAAACATGACAGAGAAAAATGACTAGACTACTATTCTTCAGAGACAGTATGACTGGGATCCAAACTTTTTGTACTCACTCCGACAAGTCATTATTCAAAACATTTTAAGTTCACAAAAACAATACAAACACAATACTGGACTCCATAGCTGTTTTGTAAGAACCTTCAACTTAATAGAAAAAAAAAAACACTAAGAAGCATCAAATCGAGTATAGACTGTCCCAGACAAATAAAAATGTGTTGTAATTTGATTTTTCTTTTTACCTGTGGGGAGTCTTCGTTTTCATCAAAGCATCCAAACGGTTCATCAGAAGTGGATGATTTTGGTAGCGTTTGCCCTGCAGGCAGCGTTCCGTCATTGTAAGACCTGACAAACTTAAAGTCACTGGTGCGAGAACCCGTGGTGAGGTATGCGTCATAGTTATACGCGCTGCGCAGAGTTCCCATTCCGTCCACCTCTGCGTAATTTGGGGGGAGATACGCGCTAGGAATCGCCACGGCTCCGTCAAACAATAGTGTAGGCTTTCTTCGACGACACATTTTTACAGCAAAAGTGACGATGATGAAAGTGAGGAAGATGGTTGACACGGACGCAAGCGCAATGATGAGATATGTGGTTAAATTGGAAGCACCTTCATCAAAGGACACGTCTTTAAGTTCTGGCACGTCAGCAAGATTGTCTGAAATAAATAGGTTCAGAGTGCATGTGACAGAAAGTGATGGCTGACCATTGTCCTTAACGGCAACTGTTACACTGTGTTTCACAGCATCAGAATCAGAAATATCTCTCTGCGTCTTTATCTCTCCACTGAGGACGCCAATGGAGAAAAGTCCTTGGTCTGTAGATTTGACAATCCTATAGGACAGCCAGGCATTTTGTCCAGAATCCGCATCCACTGCGATAACTTTCGACACCAGTGCGCCGGCGTGAGCAGCCCGCGGAAGCAGCTCTGTCATGAAGGAGTTCCCCTCCTGAGCTGGGTATAATATCTGCGGAGGGTTGTCGTTCACATCTGATATAAGGACACTGACAGTCACATTGCTACTGAGTGGTGGGGAGCCGTTATCCCTGGCTACAACATGCGCCTTGAAACTTTTAATCTGCTCATAATCGAAAGGCCTCACTGCGTGAATAACTCCTGTATCCCCGTTAATGGATAGCAAAGAGGACACCGGGAGACCATTAACTTCCCCGGGTAACAGTGAGTACAGCACCGTGCCGTTTTGCCTCCAGTCTGGGTCATTTGCAGTCACTGCGCACACGGAAGAGCCCTGTTTGTTGTTTTCAGTCACCTGGGCTCGGTAGAGGGCCTCTGTAAAAAGCGGCGGATTATCGTTTACATCAGCTACAGACACATGTAATGTTTTGGAGGAAGACAAGGACGGAGAGCCTTGATCGGTAGCAGTTATAGTTATGTTATAATCAGATACACTTTCACGATCTAATTCGCCTGTAGTGACAAGGGAAAAGTAATTTTTAATAGATGGCACAAGTTTAAAAGGAACATTTTGCTCAATGAAGCATCGGATTTGACGGTTGTCCCCCGAGTCTCTGTCCTGTACGCTGATGATGCCAAATTCGGTACCGGGTGCTACATTCTCTGGGATGGGAGTATTCAAAGACTTTACTGGCGAATTATCAAATCGCCTGATTTATGCTCTACTCTGAAGTTTGTCTGGGTTAATGATTTGAAAGAGTACATGTATTGAGGAGCAATGCTATAGTAAAACATGAAGGCTATGTGCTACCAGGCGTGCACTGAGATTTGAACCCGGGAACTAAAGAGAACAATAGCACTGAAACCACGCAACTTTCTCATTGAGCTATTAACACAGACAAGCGATGTTGTATGGTGGAGTATCAATACCACTGAATGACGTCAAGACGCTATTAAAACCTACGGATTTGTAAGAAATAAAATTTCCTTCACGACATGTGTCACTGTAGACATTGGGCCAAGTTTTGGCACTTGAGTTAGTTTTACCAGACGTTTACCATGCTGTAACCATTCATTATTACCGCTATGATTTCAACAAAGACAGGTATTAAAAGGAAATAGCAGTGGCATGGCGTGTCAACAAAGAGTTCGCCATCCAATCAAAACGGCTGTCCCCTGCTTTTCCTCCGTCGTTTCCATGCTTCACAAACCGAAGTACCCACAATGGAAGTACGTACAATGGAAGTACCTACAATGATTGTTCTACCGAAGTACGAGACCTTCGAGAAACGGAAGGATCTCGCCACTATCATTGTAGATACTTCCATTGTACAATGGTAGTACAGTGCTAACTTAGCTAGCTGTTCGAGAAACGCACCCCAGAGTTGGTATGCATGGTTCCAACATAGCTCGTGACTGACCCAGTAATACAGCCACACAGTAGTAAACGAGCCAATTTTATGTAAAAATGTTTTGCTCAGACTTTGATTAACCACAGAGAGGGGGGGGGGGGGGCAGCGCATTTAAAGTAAACGGCAACTTAATTACCTGTTGGAGAGTTTCTGGTTCGTCACAGGGTCCAAACGGTTCATCAGCGGTACAGGATTTGGACAGAGTGCGGTCCGCCAGTAGAGTCCCATCGTTATAAGACTGGACAAACTTGAAGTCACTTGTGCGCGACCCGGTGGTCAGGTACGCGTCATAATTGTAACCGCTTCGGAGCGTCATAGTTCCATCCACGTCTGCGTAATTTGGAGGCAGATACGCGCTGGGAATGGCCACTGCTCCATCGAATAGCAGTCTAGGCTTCCTCCGGTGACAAAACTTAACAGCCAGTGTGATGATAATAAAGGTAAAGAAAAACGTGGTCACAGACACCAGGGCAATGATCAAGTATGTCGTGAGTTTAGAACTGCTGTCCTCGTGATTAATATCTTTCAGTTCAGGAATGTCAGCCAGGTTATCAGAGATGACCAAATACATCGTGCATGTCACACTTAGAGAAGGCTGTCCGTTATCTTTAACTGCGACAATAAGATTCTGTTTTATGGCATCCGATTCTGAAATGTCCCTCTGCGTCCTGATCTCTCCACTGTGGACGCCGATGGTGAAAAGTCCAGTGTCTGTTGACTTGATAATGCTATAGGAAAGCCAGGCGTTCTGCCCAGAGTCTGCGTCCACTGCGATAACTTTGGACACAAGGGACGCCGTTGGCGCAGCTCTTGGCACCAGCTCGGTCATAACAGAGCTACCATCAGGAGATGGGTAAAGTATCTGAGGAGAATTATCGTTCACATCGACTACATAGATACTCACAGTCACGTTACTGCTTAAAGGCGGGGACCCATTATCTCTGGCTAATACTTTAACTTTAAAGTCTTTAAACTGCTCATAATCAAACGACCTGACAGCATGAATAACACCGGTGTCACCGTTAATAGACAATAAAGATGACACGGCGAAGCCATTCACCTCTCCGGGCAAGAGAGAATAAAACACAGTGCCGTTCTGTCTCCAGTCAGGATCTGTTGCCCTTACGGAGGTCACAGAGGAACCCTGGCTGTTATTTTCTGTCACATGCGCGATGTAAGACTGTTTGTTAAACACAGGTGGGTTATCGTTCACATCAGCAACCGACAGCTGCACTACTTTGGAGGAAGAGAGAGGTGGAGACCCCTCGTCAGTAGCTGTTATTGTGATATTATAATCAGTTATTAATTCGCGGTCTAAATCGCCAGTGGTCAACAGAGAGAAGTAATTCTTAATTGATGGCACGAGTTTAAATGGGACACCCTGCTGAATGGTGCAGCGAATCTGTCGATTACTGTCCGAGTCTCTGTCCTGGACATTTATGATGCCCACCTCAGTGCCCGGTGGCGCATTCTCTGGCACCGGATTATTTAGAGATTTTAGAGATATAACAGGAGCATTATCGTTCACATCAATAATTTCTATGGATACTTTTGTATCAGATGTGAGTCCAGTTCCATCTTTCGCCTTGATGCGAATTTCATATTTATTCTCCTCCTCATAATCCACCACACCTATTACTCTTATCTCTCCGCTTTTCTGATTCAGGGTAAATAATTTTCTGCCTTTTTCAGAGATGCGACTGAATTCATACGTAACCTCACCGTTTGCTCCTGCATCTGCATCGGTAGCGCTCAGTGTCACTACCACTGTGTTTAGAGGGGAATTTTCAGGCAGAGCGGCTTTGTATGCAGCCTGAGTGAAGACTGGAGCATTATCATTAGCGTCCAGTACAGTGATATGTATGGTTACAGAACTCGATTTTGCTGGATTCCCGCCATCAATTGCCGTAAGAATTAATGTAACCTCATCCTCTTGTTCACGGTCGAGCTCTTTGTCTAAAAGCAACTCGCTGTATTTTCCACCATCATCATTTGTACGAACAGCCAACACAAAATGGTTATTCTTTTCTAAGGCGTAGTTCTGCACAGTATTCTGTCCTATGTCTGCATCGTGAGCTTCGTCAACACGAAAGGCTTCTCCCTTATCTGCACTTTCTCTTATTTCTAACTCAGTTACTTCATTGGGAAATATGGGAGAATTGTCATTAATGTCCTTTATTTCAATTGAAATGCGGTGTAGTTCTAAAGGATTCTCCAGCATTAGCTCGACGTTAAGCACACAGGAGAGCTTTTCAGAGCACAGCTCCTCTCTGTCTATTCGATCAGCCACGGTTAGTTCTCCGGTTCTCAAATTAATGTCAACATAAGGTTTGCTATTACCTTCGGTATCGATGCGAGCCTTGCGAGTCGACAACCCTCTCAAATCCAGTCCAATATCTTTGGCAACATTTCCGATTACTGATCCTCGTTTCAGCTCCTCCGGAATGGAATAGCTTACGTCTCCATACGCACCCCGGACAATGAAAATACTCAGTCCAAGCCAAACATATGCATCAACGAGATTCCTGTGGTACTTCATGTTAAACACAAAATGACCGCGTACTCCCATATCTAAACAAAAGCAGTTTAAGCAATAATGGCCTGTCTTTGTATTCCGTAAAACCGTGTATTCTACAGTAAAATATACGAATGCCGCCTTGATGGCGGAGGACAACAGAGCTGCAATGACACTGTGGGTGGAGGTTTAAGAGTCCACTACAGGTAAACAGCGACGCTGTGAGTTTTAATATGCACACTACAACTTCAAAAGAAATATATAAAATGTCCACCGTGCGTAATTTGTATATTTTCGACAATATCAAAACGAGCAACACCTAATGCCAAAAATAAATCGGTCACCAATGACAGTAAAATAAATAAATAACACAGTATGTCAAAAAAGCACTTGAAAGTGATATTAAATACCAAAAGGCGCCGCCTTTCTCAATAACTCGGATAACAGCGCATTTAAAGTAAACAGCATCTTAATTACCTGTTGGAGAGTTTCTGGTTCGTTACAGGGTCCAAACGGTTCATCAGCAGTACAGGATTTGGATAGAGTGCGGTCCGCCAGTAGAGTCCCATCGTTATAAGACTGGACAAACTTGAAGTCACTTGTGCGCGACCCGGTGGTCAGATACGCGTCATAATTGTAACCGCTTCGGAGCGTCATAGTTCCATCCACGTCTGCGTAATTTGGAGGCAGATACGCGCTGGGAATGGCCACTGCTCCATCGAATAGCAGCCTAGGCTTCCTCCGGTGACAAAACTTAACAGCCAGTGTGATGATAATAAAGGTAAAGAAAAACGTGGTCACAGACACCAGGGCAATGATCAAGTATGTCGTGAGTTTAGAACTGCTGTCTTCATGATGCACATCTTTCAGTTCAGGAATGTCAGCCAAGTTATCAGAGATGACCAAATACATCGTGCATGTCACACTTAGAGAAGGCTGTCCGTTATCTTTCACTGCGACAATAACATTCTGTTTTATGGCATCCGATTCTGAAATGTCCCTCTGCGTCCTGATCTCTCCACTGTGGACGCCGATGGTGAAAAGTCCAGGGTCTGTTGACTTGATAATGCTATAGGAAAGCCATGCGTTCTGTCCAGAGTCTGCGTCCACTGCGATAACTTTGGACACAAGGGACACCGCAGGCGCAGCTTTTGGTACCAGCTCTGTCATAACAGAGCTACCATCAGGAGATGGGTAAAGTATCTGAGGAGAATTATCGTTCACATCGACTACATAGATGCTCACAGTCACGTTGCTCCTTAACGGAGGAGACCCATTATCTCTGGCTAATATTTTAACTTTAAACTCTTTAAACTGCTCATAATCAAAAGACCTGACAGCATGAATTACACCGGTGTCACCGTTAATAGACAATAAAGATGACACGGGGAAGCCATTCACCTCTCCGGGCAAGAGAGAATAAAACACAGTGCCGTTCTGTCTCCAGTCAGGATCTATTGCCGTTACGGAGGTCACAGAGGAACCCTGGCTGTTATTTTCTGTCACATGCGCGATATAAGACTGTTTGTTAAACACAGGTGCGTTATCGTTCACATCAGCAACCGACAGCTGCACTACTTTGGAGGAAGAGAGAGGGGGAGACCCCTCGTCAGTAGCTGTTATTGTGATATTATAATCGGTTATTAATTCGCGGTCTAACTCGCCTGCAGTCAACAGAGAGAAATAATTCTTAATTGAAGGCACGAGTTTGAATGGGACACCTTGCTGAATGGTGCAGCGAATCTGTCGATTACTGTCTGAGTCTCTGTCCTGGACATTTATGATGCCCACCTCAGTGCCCGGTGGCGCATTCTCTGGCACCGGATTATTTAGAGATTTTAGGAATATAACAGGAGCATTGTCGTTCACATCAAGTATATCTATGGATACTTTCGTATCAGATGTCAGACCGTTTCCATCTTTCCCTTGAATTCGAATTTCATATTTAGACTCCTCCTCGTAATCCACCGGTCCTATGACTCTTATCTCTCCGCTTTTCTCATTCAGGGCAAAACATTTTCTGGCTTTTTCAGAAATGCTACTGAACTCATACGTAACCTCGCCATTTGCTCCTACATCTGCATCGGTAGCTGTCACTTTGGTTACCACAGTATCTAGAGGGGAATTTTCAGGGAGATTGGCATTGTATACCTCCTGCGTGAACACTGGTGCATTGTCGTTTGCGTCCAGCACGGTAATATGAATGGTAACAGAGCCCGATCGCGGTGGTGCACCACCATCAATTGCAGTTAAAACTAATGTCAACTCTTCTTTCTGCTCACGGTCTAGTTCTTTGTCTAAAATCAACTCGCTGTATTTCCCACCATCGTTCTTTGTGCGAACAGCTAGCACAAAATGCTCATTCATTTCTAATGCATATGTCTGCACCGAGTTCTGCCCTATGTCTGCATCATTAGCTTGGTCAACACGGAAAGCAGCGCCTTTATCGGCATGTTCACTGATTTCTAGCTTAATTAGTTCTTTAGTAAATATGGGAGAATTGTCATTGATGTCCAGGATTTGAAGTAAAATGCGATGCAGTTCTAAAGGATTCTCCAACATTAGCTCGACGTTAAGCACGCAGGAGAGCTTTTCAGAGCACAGCTCCTCTCGGTCCATTCGATCAGCCACCACCAGCTCTCCTGTACTCAAATTAATGTCAACATAATGTTTGCTATTACCTTCGGTGTCGATGCGAGCCTTGCGACTGGACAACCGTTTCAAATCGAGTCCAATATCTTTGGCAACATTTCCGATTACTGATCCTCGTTTCAGCTCTTCCGGAATGGAATAGCTTACGTCTCCATATGCGCTATGAACAATAAAAATACTCAGTCCAAGCAAAACATAGGCACCAACGAGATTCCTCTCGAACTTCATGTTGACCGCGTATTCCCGTATCCAAAGAAAAGCAGTATGAGAGAAAATTATCACTCCTTGTAATCCATGAAACCGTGTATTCTACAGTAAAATATACGAATGCCGACTCGATGGCGGAGGACAACAGAGCTACAATGACACTGTGGGTGGAGGTTAAGGAGTCCACTACAGGTAAACAGCGACGCTGTGAGTTTTTATGGGCACACTGCAACTCCAAAAGAAATATATCAAATGTCCACCGTGCGTAATTTGTATATTTTCAGGCAATATCAAAACGAACAACACCTAATGCCAAAAATAAAACGGTCACAAATGACAGTAAAATAAAAATAATAACACAGTATGGCATAAACAAGTACTTGAAAGTGATATCAAATACCAAAAGGCGCCACCTTTCTCAATAAATCACATAACAGCGCATTTGAAGTAATCAGAATCTTAATTACCTGTTGGAAAGTTTCTGGTTCATCACAGGGTCCAAACGGTTCATCCGCGGTACAGGATTTGGACAGAGTGCGGTCAGCCAGTAGAGTCCCATCGTTATAAGACTGGACAAACTTGAAATCACTTGTGCGCGACCCGGTGGTCAGGTAAGCGTCATAATTGTAACCGCTTCTGAGCGTCATAGTTCCATCCACGTCTGCGTAATTTGGAGGCAGATACGCGCTGGGAATGGCCACTGCTCCATCGAATAGAAGCCTAGGCTTCCTCCGGTGACAAAACTTAACAGCCAGTGTGATGATAATAAAGGTAAAGAAAAACGTGGTCACAGAAACCAATGCAATGATCAAGTATGTCGTGAGTTTAGAACTGCTGTCCTCGTGATTAATATCTTTCAGTTCAGGAATGTCAGCCAAGTTATCAGAGATGACCAAATACATCGTGCATGTCACACTTAGAGAAGGCTGTCCGTTATCTTTCACTGCGACAATAAGATTCTGTTTTATGGCATCGGATTCTGAAATGTCCCTCTGCGTCCTGATCTCTCCACTGTGGACGCCGATACTGAAAAGTCCAGGGTCTGTTGACTTGATAATGCTGTAGGAAAGCCATGCGTTCTGTCCAGAGTCTGCGTCCACTGCGATAACTTTGGACACAATGGACGCTGCTGGCGCAGCTCTTGGCACCAGCTCTGTCATAACAGAGTTGCCATCAGGAGATGGGTAAAGTATCTGAGGAGAATTATCGTTCACATCGACTACATAAATACTCACAGTCACGTTACTGCTTAAAGGGGGAGACCCATTATCTCTGGCTAATACTTTAAGTTTAAAGTGTTTAAACTGTTCATAATCAAAAGACCTGACAGCATGAATTACACCGGTATCACCGTTAATAGACAATAAAGATGACACGGGGAAGCCATTCACCTCTCCGGGCAAGAGAGAATAAAACACAGTGCCGTTCTGTCTCCAGTCAGGATCTGTTGCCGTTACGGAGGTCACAGAGGAACCCTGGCTGTTATTTTCTGTCACATGTGCGATATAAGACTGTTTGTTAAACACAGGTGGGTTATCGTTCACATCAGCAACCAACAGCTGCACTACTTTGGAGGAAGAGAGAGGGGGAGACCCCTCGTCGGTAGCTATTATTGTGATATTATAATCAGTTATTAATTCGCGGTCTAACTCGCCTG
This sequence comes from Setipinna tenuifilis, assembly GCA_030347295.1. Classification (NCBI taxonomy): domain Eukaryota; kingdom Metazoa; phylum Chordata; class Actinopteri; order Clupeiformes; family Engraulidae; genus Setipinna; species Setipinna tenuifilis. Next base: position 20,385,803 of record CM059288.1, on the reverse strand, counting down.
TAGTCAACAGAGAGAAGTAATTCTTAATTGATGGCACGAGTTTGAATGGGACGCCCTGCTGAATGGTGCAGCGAATCTGTCGATTACTGTCTGAGTCTCTGTCCTGGACATTTATGATGCCCACCTCCGTGCCCGGTGGCACATTCTCTGGAACCGGATTGTTTAACGAGTTTAGAGATATTACCGGAGCATTGTCGTTCACATCAATAATTTCTATGGATACTTTTGTATCAGATGTGAGTCCAGTCCCATCTTTCCCCTGAATGCGGATTTCATATTTAGACTCCTCCTCGTAATCCACCGGCCCTATCACTCTTATCTCGCCGGTTTTCTTGTTTAAGGCAAATACTTTTCTGGCTTTTTCAGAGATGCGACTAAATTCATACGTAACCTCACCGTTTGCCCCTGCATCTGCATCAGTAGCACTCACGGTCACTACCACTGTGTCTAGCGGGGAATTTTCAGGCAGAGAGGCTTTGTATGCACTCTGACTAAAGACTGGGGCATTATCATTAGCGTCCAGCACAATGATGTGTATGGTTACAGACGTCGATCTCGCTGGATTCCCTCCATCAATTGCCGTCAGAATTAATGTAACCTCTTCTTCTTTTTCACGGTCAAGCTCTCTGTCTAAAATCAACTCGCTGTATTTTCCACCGTCATCATTTGTACGAACAGCCAACACAAAATGATTATTCTTCTCTAAGGCGTAGTTCTGCACAGTATTCTGTCCTATATCTGCATCGTGAGCGTCATCAACGCGGAATGCTTCCCCTTTATCTGCACTTTCCCTTATTTCTAACTTAATTACCTCATTAGAAAATATAGGAGAATTGTCATTTATGTCTTTTATTTCGATTAAAATGCGATGCAGTTCTAAGGGATTCTCCAACATTAGCTCGACGTTAAGCACACACGAGAGCTTTTCAGAGCACAGCTCCTCTCTGTCTATTCGATCAGCGACTGTTAGCTCTCCGGTTCCCAAATTAATGTCAACATAACGTCTGCTATTACCTTCTGTTACGATGCGAGCCTTTCGAGTGGACAACCTTTTCAAATCGAGTCCAATATCTTTGGCAACATTTCCAACTACTGATCCTCGTTTGAGCTCCTCCGGAATGGAATAGCTTACGTCTCCATATGCGCTATGAACAATGAAAATACCCAGTCCAAGCAAAACATATGCACCAACGAGATTCCTCTCGAACTTCATGTTGACTGCGTATTCCCGTATCCAAAGAAAAGCAGTATAAGAGAAAATGATAACTCCCTGTAATCCACGAAACCGTGTATTCTACAGTAAAATACACGAATGCTGCCTTGATGGCGAAGGACAACAGAGCTACAAAGACACTGTGGGTGGAGGTTTGAGAGTCCACTACAGGTAAACAGCGACGCTGTGAGTTTTTATGGGCACACTGCAACTTCAAAAGAAATATATAAATATCCACCGTGCGTAATTTGTATATTTTCAGGCAATATCAAAACAAACAACATCTAATGCGGAAAAATAAAACGGTCACAAATGACAGTAAAATAAAAAAAATAACACAGCATGGCAAAAACAAGTACTTGAAGGTGATATCAAATACCAAAAGGCACCACTTTTCTCAATAACTCAGATAACAGCGCATTTGAAGTAAACAGAATCTTAATTACCTGTTGGAGAGTTTCTGGTTCGTCACAGGGTCCAAACGGTTCATCCGAGGTACAGGATTTAGACAGAGTGCGGTCCGCCAGTAGAGTCCCATCGTTATAAGACTGGACAAACTTGAAGTCACTTGTGCGCGACCCGGTGGTCAGGTACGCGTCATAATTGTAACCGCTTCTGAGCGTCATAGTTCCATCCACGTCTGCGTAATTTGGAGGCAAATACGCGCTGGGAATGGCCACTGCTCCATCGAATAGCAGTCTAGGCTTCCTCCGGTGACAAAACTTAACAGCCAGTGTGATGATAATAAAGGTAAAGAAAAACGTGGTCACAGAAACCAATGCAATGATCAAGTATGTCGTGAGTTTAGAACTGCTGTCCTCGTGATTAATATCTTTCAGTTCAGGAATGTCAGCCAAGTTATCAGAGATGACCAAATACATCGTGCATGTCACACTTAGAGAAGGCTGTCCGTTATCTTTAACTGCGACAATAACATTCTGTTTTATGGCATCCGATTCTAAAATGTCCCTCTGCGTCCTGATCTCTCCACTGTGGACGCCGATACTGAAAAGTCCAGGGTCTGTTGACTTGATAATGCTATAGGAGAGCCATGCGTTCTGACCAGAGTCTGCGTCCACTGCGATAACTTTGGACACAAGGGACGCCGCAGGTGCAGCCCTTGGCACCAGCTCGGTCATAACAGAGCTGCCATCAGGAGATGGGTAAAGTATCTGAGGAGAATTATCGTTCACATCGACTACATAGATACTCACAGTCACGTTGCTGCTTAACGGAGGAGATCCATTATCTCTGGCTAATACTTTAACTTTAAAGTCTTTAAACTGCTCATAATCAAAAGACCTGACAGCATGAATTACACCGGTGTCACCGTTTATGGACAATAAAGATGACACGGGGAAGCCATTCACCTCTCCGGGCAAGAGAGAATAAAACACAGTGCCGTTCTGTCTCCAGTCAGGATCTGTTGCCGTTACGGAGGTCACAGAGGAACCCTGACCGTTATTTTCTGTCACGTGCGCGATATAAGACTGTTTGTTAAACACAGGTGGGTTATCGTTCACATCAGCAACCGACAGCTGCACTACTTTGGAGGAAGAGAGAGGGGGAGACCCCTCGTCAGTAGCTGTGATTGTGATATTATAATCAGTTATGGATTCACGGTCTAACTCGCCTGTAGTCAACAGAGAGAAATAATTCTTAATTGAAGGCACGAGTTTGAATGGGACACTCTGCTGAATGGTGCAGCGAATCTGTCGATTACTGTCCGAGTCTCTGTCCTGGACATTTATGATGCCCACCTCCGTGCCCGGTGGCGCATTCTCTGGCACCGGATTATTTAGAGATTTTAGGGATATAACAGGAGCATTGTCGTTCACATCAATAATTTCTATGGATACTTTTGTATCAGATGTGAGACCAGTCCCATCTTTTCCCTGAATGCGAATTTCATATTTAGACTCCTCCTCATAATCCACCGGGCCTGTCACTGTTATCTCTCCGCTTTTCTTATTCAAGGCAAATAATTTTCTGGCTTTTTCGGAGATGCGACTGAATTCATACGTAACCTCGCCGTTTGCCCCTGCATCTGCATCGGTAGCGCTTACTTTGGTCACCACAGTATCTGTTGGAGAATTTTCAGGCAGATTGGCTTTGTATACCTCCTGCGTGAACACTGGTGCATTATCGTTTGCGTCCAGCACGGTAATATGAATGGTAACAGAACCCGATCGCGGTGGTGCACCACCATCAATTGCAGTTAAAACTAATGTCAACTCTTCTTTCTGCTCACGGTCTAGTTCTCTGTCTAAAATCAACTCGCTGTATTTCCCACCGTCGTTCTTTGTGCGAACAGCTAGCACAAAATGCTCATTCTTTTCTAATGCGTATGTCTGCACTGAGTTCTGTCCTATGTCTGCATCATTAGCTTCGTCAACGCGGAAAGCAGCGCCTTTGTCTGCATGTTCACCTATTTCTAGCTTAATCAGTTCTTTAGTAAACGTGGGAGAATTGTCATTGATGTCCAGGATTTCAATTAAAATGCGATGCAGTTGTAAGGGATTCTCCAGCATTAGCTCAACGTTAAGCACACACGACAGCTTTTCAGAGCACAACTCCTCTCTGTCCATTCGATCAGCCACTGTTAGTTCTCCGGTTCTCAAATTAATGTCAACATAACGTTTGCTATTACCTTCGGTATCGATGCGAGCTTTGCGACTAGACAACCCTTTTAAATCGAGTCCAATATCGTTGGCAACATTTCCGATTATTGATCCTCGTTTCAGCTCCTCCGGAATAGAATAGCTTACGTCTCCATATGCGCTATGAACAATGAAAATACCCAGTCCAAGCCAAACACATGCACCAACGACATTCCTCTGAAATTTCATGTTGACCACGTATTCTCGTATCGAAAGAAAAGTAGTATAAGAGAATTAGCACTCCTTGTAATCCATGAAACCGTCCGTGTATTCTACAGTAAAATATACGAATGCAGCCGTGATGGCGGAGGACAACAGATCTACAATGACACTGTGGGTGGAGGTTTAAGAGTCCACTACAGGTAAACAGCGACGCTGTGAGTTTTTATGTGCACACTGCAACTCCAAAAAAATATATACAAAATGTTCACCGTGCGTATTTTGGAAATTTTCAAGCAATATCGAACCGAACAACGCCGAATGCCAAAAATGAACTGTGACCAATGACAGTACAATTAAAAATGAACACAATCTGACATAAACAATTGCTTAAAGGTCTAACCAAATACCAAAATAAGCCACATTTCTCAGTAAATCAGATAACAGCACATTTTAAAGAAAGAGCATCTTAATTACCTGTTGGAGAGTTTCTGGTTCGTCACAGGGTCCAAACGGTTCATCAGCGGTACAGGATTTGGACAGAGTGCGGTCCGCCAGAAGAGTCCCATCGTTATAAGACTGGACAAATTTAAAGTCACTTGTGCGCGACCCGGTGGTAAGGTACGCGTCATAATTGTAACCGCTTCGGAGCGTCATAGTTCCATCCACGTCTGCGTAGTTTGGAGGCAGATACGCGCTGGGAATGGCCACTGCTCCATCGAATAGCAGTCTAGGCTTCCTCCGGTGACAAAACTTAACAGCCAGTGTGATGATAATAAATGTAAAGAAAAACGTGGTCACAGACACCAGGGCAATGATCAAGTATGTCGTGAGTTTAGAACTGCTGTCTTCATGATGCGTATCTTTCAGTTCAGGAATGTCAGCCAAGTTATCAGAGATGACTAAATACATGGTGCATGTTACACTTAGAGAAGGCTGTCCGTTATCTTTTACTGAGACAATAAGATTCTGTTTTATGGCATCCGATTCTGAAATGTCCCTCTGCGTCCTGATCTCTCCACTGTGGACGCCGATGGTGAAAAGTCCAGGGTCTGTTGACTTGATAATGCTGTAGGAAAGCCATGCGTTCTGTCCAGAGTCTGCGTCCACTGCGATAACTTTGGACACAAGGAACGCCGCAGGCGCAGCTCTTGGCACCAGCTCGGTCATAACAGAGCTGCCATCAGGAGATGGGTAAAGTATCTGAGGAGAATTATCGTTCACATCGACTACATAGATACTCACAGTCACGTTACTGCTTAAAGGAGGAGACCCATTATCTCTGGCTAATATTTTAACTTTAAAGTCTTTAAACTGTTCATAATCAAAAGACCTGACGGCATGAATTACACCGGTGTCACCGTTTATGGACAATAAAGATGACACGGGGAAGCCATTCACCTCCCCGGGCAAGAGAGAATAAAACACAGTGCCGTTCTGTCTCCAGTCAGGATCTGTTGCCGTTACGGAGGTCACAGAGGAACCCTGGCTGTTATTTTCTGTCACATGCGCGATATAAGACTGTTTGTTAAACACAGGTGGGTTATCGTTCACATCAGCAACCGACAGCTGCACTACTTTGGAGGAAGCGAGAGGGGGAGACCCCTCGTCAGTAGCTGTTATTGTGATATTATAATCAGTTATTAATTCGCGGTCCAGCTCGCCAGTGGTCAACAGAGAGAAGTAATTCTTAATTGATGGCACGAGTTTGAATGGGACACCCTGCTGAATGGTGCAGCGAATCTGTCGATTACTGTCTGAGTCTCTGTCCTGGACATTTATGATGCCCACCTCCGTGCCCGGTGGCGCATTCTCTGGCACCGGGTTATTTAGAGATTTTAGGGATATAACAGGAGCATTGTCGTTCACATCAATAATATCTATGGATACTTTTGTATCAGATGTGAGTCCAGTTCCATCTATCGCCTTGATGCGAATTTCATATTTAGACTCCTCCTCGTAATCCACCGGCCCTGTCACTCTTATCTCTCCGCTTTTCTGATTCAAGCCAAACAATTTCTTGGCTTTTTCAGATATGCGACTAAATTCATAAGTAACCTCGCCGTTTCCGCCTGCATCTGCATCGGTAGCGCTCACTGTCACTACCACTGTGTCTAAAGGGGAATTTTCAGGCATAGAGGCTTTGTATGCAGCCTGAGTGAAGACTGGGGCATTGTCATTAGCATCCAGCACAGTGATATGTATCTGTACAGAACTCGACCTCGCTGGGTCCCCGCCATCTATTGCTACTACAACTAATGTAACCTCGCCCTCTTGCTCACGATCGAGTTCTTTGTCTAAAATCAACTCGCTGTATTTCCCACCGTCATCATTTGTACGAACAGCCAACACAAAATGGTTATTCTTCTCTAAGGCGTAGTTCTGCACAGAATTCTGTCCTATGTCTGCATCGTGAGCGTCGTCAATGCGAAAGGAAGCTCCTTTATATGCATTTTCACTAATTTCTAACTTAATCTGTTCCTTTGGAAATATAGGAGAATTATCATTTATGTCCTTTATCTCGATTAAAATCCGATGCAGTTCTAAAGGATTCTCCAACATTAGCTCGACGTTAAGCACACACGAGAGCTTTTCAGAGCACAGCTCCTCTCTGTCTATTCGATCAGCCACCACCAGCTCTCCTGTACTCAGATTAATGTCAACATAACGTTTGCTATTACCTTCGGTATCGATGCGAGCCTTTCGACTGGACAACCGTTTCAAATCCAGTCCAATATCTTTGGCAACATTTCCGATTACTGATCCTCGTTTGAGCTCCTCCGGAATGGAATAGCTTACGTCTCCGTATGCGCTATGAACAATGAAAATACTCAGTCCAAGCCCAACACATGCACCAACGAGATTCCTCTCGAACTTCATGTTCACCGCGTATTCCGTTATAAAAAGAAATGCAGTAGAGAATTATCACTGCGTGTAATCCATGTAACCGTGAATTCTACAGTAAAACATACGAATGCCGCCTCGATGGCGGAGGACAACAGAGCTACAATGACACTGTGGGTGGAGGTTTGAGAGTCCACTACAGGTAAACAGCGACGCTGTGAGTTTTTATGTGCACAGTGCAACTTCAAAAGAAATATATAAAATGTCCACCGTGCGTAATTTGTATATTTTCAGGCAATATCAAAACGAACAACACCCAATGCCAAAAATAAAACCGTCATCAATGGCAGTGAAATAAAAATAATTTTTATTATTATTATTATTTTATAATTATTTTTATTTCACTGCCATTGATGACGGTTTTATTTTTGGCATTGGGTGTTGTTCGTTTTGATATTGCCTGAAAATATACAAATTACGCACGGTGGACATTTTATATATTTCTTTTCACAGCATGGCAAAAACAAATACTTGAAAGTGATATCAAATACCAAAAGGCGCAATCTTTCAAAATAACTCAGATAACAGCGCATTTAAAGTAAACACAATCTTAATTACCTGTTGGAGAGTTTCTGGTTCGTCACAGGGTCCAAACGGTTCATCCGCGGTACAAGATTTGGACAGAGTGCGGTCAGCCAGTAGAGTCCCGTCGTTATAAGACTGGACAAACTTGAAGTCACTTGTGCGCGACCCGGTGGTAAGGTACGCGTCATAATTGTAACCACTTCGGAGCGTCATAGTTCCATCCACGTCTGCGTAATTTGGAGGCAGATAGGCGCTGGGAATGGCCACTGCTCCATCAAATAGCAGTCTAGGCTTCCTCCGGTGACAAAACTTAACAGCCAGTGTGATAATAATAAATGTGAAGAAAAACGTGGTCACAGACACCAGGGCAATGATCAAGTATGTCGTGAGTTTAGAACTACTGTCCTCATGATGCATATCTTTCAGTTCAGGAATGTCAGCCAAGTTATCAGAGATGACCAAATACATCGTGCATGTCACACTTAGAGAAGGCTGTCCGTTATCTTTAACTGAGACAATAAGATTCTGTTTTATGGCGTCCATTTCTGAAATGTCCCTCTGCGTCCTGATCTCTCCACTGTGGACGCCGATACTGAAAAGTCCAGGGTCTGTTGACTTGATGATGCTATAGGAAAGCCATGCGTTCTGTCCAGAGTCTGCGTCCACTGCGATAACTTTGGACACAAGGGACGCCGCTGGCGCAGCTCTTGGCACCAGCTCGGTCATAACAGAGCTGCCATCAGGAGATGGGTAAAGTATCTGAGGAGAATTATCGTTCACATCGACTACATAGATACTCACAGTCACGTTACTGCTTAACGGAGGAGAGCCATTATCTCTGGCTAATACTTTAACTTTAAAGTCTTTAAACTGCTCATAATCAAAAGACCTGACAGCATGAATTACACCGGTGTCACCGTTTATGGACAATAAAGATGACACGGGAAAGCCATTCACCTCTTCGGGCAAGAGAGAATAAAACACAGTGCCATTCTGTCTCCAGTCAGGATCTGTTGCCGTTACGGAGGTCACAGACGAACCCTGGCTGTTATTTTCTGTCACATGCGCGATATAAGACTGTTTGTTAAACACAGGTGGGTTATCGTTGACATCAGCAACCGAGAGCTGCACTACTTTGGAGGAAGAGAGAGGGGGGGACCCCTCGTCAGTAGCTGTTATTGTGATATTATAATCAGTTATTAATTCACGGTCTAGCTCGCCAGTGGTCAACAGAGAGAAATAATTCTTAATTGATGGCTCGAGTTTAAATGGGACACTCTGCTGAATGGTGCAGCGAATCTGTCGATTACTGTCTGAGTCTCTGTCCTGGACATTTATGATGCCCACCTCAGTGCCCGGTGGCGCATTCTCTGGCACGGGATTATTTAGAGATTTTAGGGATATAACAGGAGCATTGTCGTTCACATCAATAATTTCTATGGATACTTTTGTATCAGATGTGAGTCCAGTCCCATCTTTTCCCTGAATACGAATTTCATATTTAGACTCCTCCTCGTAATCTACCGGCCCTATCAGTGTTATCTCGCCAGTTTTCTTATTCAAGGCAAATAATTTTTTGGCTTTTTCAGAGATGCGACTGAATTCATAAGTAACCTCACCGTTTGCCCCTGCATCTGCATCAGAAGCGCTCACTGTCACTACCACTGTGTCTAGAGGGGAATTTTCAGGTAGAGAGGCTTTGTATGCAGCCTGACTGAAGACTGGAGCATTATCATTAGCATCCAGTACAGTGATATATATGGTTACAGAACTCGATCTCGCTGGATTGCCGCCATCAATTGCATTCAGAACTAATGTAACCTCTTCTTCTTGTTCACGATCGAGCTCTTTGTCTAAGATCAATTCGCTGTATTTTCCACCGTCATCATTTGTACGAACAGCCAACACAAAATGGTTATTCTTCTCTAAGGCGTAGTTCTGCACGGTATTCTGTCCTATGTCTGCATCATGAGCGTCGTCAACGCGAAAGGAAGCTCCTTTGTCTGCATTTTCACTAATTTCTAACTTAATCTGTTCATTTGGAAATAAAGGTGAATTATCATTTATGTCCTTTATTTCAATTGAAATGCGGTGTAGTTCTAGGGGATTCTCCAGCATTAGCTCGACGTTCAGCACACAAGAGAGCTTTTCAGAGCACAGCTCCTCTCTGTCTATTCGATCAGCCACTATTAGTTCTGCTGTTCTCAAATTAATGTCAACATAGCGTTTGCTATTACCTTCAGTATCGATGCGAGCCTTGCGAGTGGACAATCCTTTTAAATCGAGTCCAATATCTTTGGCAACATTTCCGATCACTGATCCTCGTTTCAGCTCCTCCGGAATGGAATAGCTTACGTCTCCGTATGCGGTATGAACAATGAAAATACTCAGTCCAAGCCAAACACATGCACCAACGAGATTCCTCTGAAATTGCATGTTGACCACGTATTCCCGTGTCCAAAGAAAATCAGTATGAGGGAATTAACACTCCTTGTAATCCATGAAACCGTCCGTGTATTCTGCAGTAAAATATACTAATGCCGCCTTGATGGCGGAGGACAACAGGGCTACAATGACACTGTGGGTGGAGGTTTGAGAGTCCACTACAGGTAAACAGCGACGCTGTGAGTTTTTATGTGCACACTGCAACTTCAAAAGAAATATATAAAATGTCCACCGTGCGTAATTTGTATATTTTCAGGCAATATCAAAACGAGCAACACCTAATGCCAAAAATAAATCGGTCACCAATGACAGTAAAATAAAAAACTAACACAGTATGGCAAAAATGCACTTGAAAGTGTTATTAAATACCAAAAGACGTCATATTTCCCAATAAATCAGATAAGAGCCAATGTGAAGTAAACAGCATCTTAATTACCTGTTGGAGAGTTTCTGGTTCGTCACAGGGTCCAAACGGTTCATCCGCGGTACAGGATTTGGACAGAGTGCGGTCAGCCAGTAGAGTCCCATCGTTATAAGACTGGACAAACTTGAAGTCACTTGTGCGCGACCCGGTGGTCAGGTACGCGTCATAATTGTAACCGCTTCGGAGCGTCATAGTTCCATCCACGTCTGCGTAATTTGGAGGCAGATACGCGCTGGGAATGGCCACTGCTCCATCGAACAGCAGTCTAGGCTTCCTCCGGTGACAAAACTTAACAGCCAGTGTGATAATAATAAATGTGAAGAAAAACGTGGTCACAGACACCAGGGCAATGATCAAATATGTCGTGAGTTTAGAACTACTGTCTTCATGGTGCATATCTTTCAGTTCAGGAATGTCAGCCAAGTTATCAGAGATGACCAAATACATCGTGCACGTCACACTTAGAGAAGACTGTCCGTTATCTTTAACTGCGACAATAAGATTCTGTTTTATGGCATCCGATTCTAACATGTCCCTCTGCGTCCTGATCTCTCCACTGTGGATGCCGATGGTGAAAAGTCCAGGGTCTGTTGACTTGATAATGCTATAGGAAAGCCAGGCGTTCTGTCCAGAGTCTGCGTCCACTGCGATAACTTTGGACACAAGGGACGCCGCAGGCGCAGCTCTTGGCACCAGCTCGGTCATAACAGAGCTGCCGTCGAGAGATGGATAAAGTATTTGAGGAGAGTTATCGTTCACATCGACTACATAGATACTTACAGTGACGTTACTGCTTAAAGGAGGAGACCCATTATCTCTGGCTAGTATTTTAACTTTAAAGTCTTTAAACTGTTCATAATCAAAAGACCTGACAGCATGAATTATACCGGTGTCACCGTTTATGGACAATAAAGATGACACGGGAAAGCCATTCACCTCTCCGGGCAAGAGAGAATAAAACACAGTGCCGTTCTGTCTCCAGTCAGGATCTGTTGCCGTTACGGAGGTCACAGACGAACCCTGGCTGTTATTTTCTGTCACATGCGCGATATAAGACTGTTTGTTAAACACAGGTGGGTTATCGTTCACATCAGCAACCGACAGCTGCACTACTTTGGAGGACGACAGAGGGGGAGACCCCTCGTCAGTAGCTGTTATTGTGATATTATAATCTGTTATTAATTCACGGTCTAATTCGCCTGTAGTTAACAGAGAGAAATAATTCTTAATTGATGGCACGAGTTTAAATGGGACACCCTGCTGAATGGTGCAGCGAATCTGTCGATTACTGTCCGAGTCTCTGTCCTGGACATTTATGATGCCCACCTCCGTGCCCGGTGGCGCATTCTCTGGCACCGGATTGTTTAGAGATTTTAGGGATATAACAGGCGCGTTGTCGTTAACATCCATAATTTCTATAGATACTTTTGTATCTGACGTGAGCCCAGTCCCATCGTTTCCCTGAATGCGAATTTCATATTTAGACTCCTCCTCATAATCCACCGACCCTATTACTCTTAACTCTCCGGTATTTTGATTGAGGGCAAATAATTTCTTGGCTTTTTCAGAGATGCGACTGATTTCATACGTAACCTCACCGTTTGCGCCTGCATCTGCATCGGTAGCGCTCACCGTCACTACCACTGTGTCTAAAGGGGAATTTTCAGGCAGAGAGGCTTTGTATGCAGCCTGACTAAAGACTGGGGCATTATCATTAGCGTCCAGTACAGTGATGTGTATTTGTACAGAACTCGACCTCGCTGGATTGCCACCATCAATTGCCGTCAAAATTAATATAACCTCGTCCTCTTGTTCACGATCGAGCTCTTTGTCTAAAATCAATTCGCTGTATTTACCACCGTCATCATTTGTACGAAGAGCCAACACAAAATGGTTATTTTTCTCTAAGGCGTAGTTCTGCACTGAATTCTGTCCTATGTCTGCATCGTGAGCATCGAGAACACGAAAGGCTGCTCCCTTAACCGCATTTTCACTAATTTCCAACTTAATCTGTTCCTTTGGAAATATAGGAGAATTATCATTTATGTCCTTTATTTCAATTAAAATGCGATGCAGTTCTAGGGGATTCTCCAGCATTAGCTCGACGTTCAGCACACAGGAGAGCTTTTCAAAGCACAGCTCCTCTCTGTCCATCCGATCAGCGACGGTTAGTTCTGCTGTTCTCAAATTAATGTCAACATAACGTTTGCTATTACCTTCGGTATCGATGCGAGCCTTTCGACTGGACAACGCTTTCAAATCGAGTCCAATATCTTTGGCAACATTTCCGATTACTGATCCTCGTTTGAGCTCCTCCGGAATGGAATAGCTTACGTCTCCATATGCGCTATGAACAATGAAAATACTCAGTCCAAGCCAAACACATGCACCAAAGAGATTCCTCTCGAACTTCATATTGACCGTATTCCCGTATCCAAACAAAAACAGTATAAGAGAGATTTAACACTGCGGGTAATCCATGTAACCGTGTATTCCACAATAAAATATACAAATGCCGCCTTGATAGCGGAGAACAACAGAGCTACAATGACACTGTGGGTGGACGTTTGAGAGTCCACTATAGGTAAACAGCGACGCTGTGAGTTTTTATATGCACACTGCAACTTCAAAAGAAATATACCAAATGTCCACCGTGCGTAATTTGTGTATTTTCAGGCAATATCAAAACGAACAACACCTAATGCCAAAAATAAAACGGTCACCAATGACAGTAAAATAAAAAAAATAACACAACATGGCAAAAACAAGTACTTGAAGGTGATATCAAATACCAAAAGGCGCCACCTTTCTCAATAACTCAGATCACAGCGCATTTGAAGTAAACAGAATCTTAATTACCTGTTGGAGAGTTTCTGGTTCGTCACAGGGTCCAAACGGTTCATCAGCGGTACAAGATTTGGACAGAGTGCGGTCCGCCAGTAGAGTCCCATCGTTATAAGACTGGACAAACTTGAAGTCACTTGTGCGCGACCCGGTGGTCATGTACGCGTCATAATTGTAACCACTTCGGAGCGTCATAGTTCCATCCACGTCTGCGTAATTTGGAGGCAGATACGCGCTGGGAATGGCCACTGCTCCATCGAATAGCAGTCTAGGCTTCCTTCGGTGACAAAACTTAACAGCCAGCGTGATGATAATAAATGTAAAGAAAAATGTGGTCACAGACACCAATGCAATGATCAAGTATGTCGTGAGTTTAGAACTACTGTCTTCATGCTGCATATCTTTCAGTTCAGGAATGTCAGCCAAGTTATCAGAGATGACCAAATACATCGTGCACGTCACACTTAGAGAAGGCTGTCCGTTATCTTTCACTGCGACAATAACATTCTGTTTTATGGCATCCGATTCTAAAATGTCCCTCTGCGTCCTGATCTCTCCACTGTGGACGCCGATGGTTAATAGTCCAGGGTCTGTTGACTTGATAATGCTGTAGGAAAGCCATGCGTTCTGACCAGAGTCTGCGTCCACTGCGATAACTTTGGACACAAGAGACGCCGCAGGCGCAGCTCTTGGCACTAATTCGGTCATAAAGGAGTTATCCTCTGCAGCCGGGTATAGTATCTGGGGAGAGTTGTCGTTCACATCCGTAATAAAAACACTAACCGTTACATTAGTACTTAAGGGCGGCGACCCATTATCACGGGCTAAAATATGGACTTTAAAGTCCTTAAACTGTTCATAATCAAAAGATCTTACGGCGTGAATAACACCAGTGTCTCCATTAACGGACAGTAACGAAGACACCGGAAGACCATTCACTTCCGCCGGTAGAAGAGAATACATCACAGTACCGTTCTGTCTCCAGTCTGGGTCACTTGCAGCCACTGAACATACAGTGGAGCCCTGTTTGTTGTTTTCGGTCACATAAGCACTGTAAGACTTTTCATGAAACACAGGCGGATTATCATTTACATCTGCAACAGATAAATGGATAATTTTGGAGGAGGAGAGAGGTGGGGATCCCTCGTCAGTTGCTGTTATTGTAATATTATAATTGTTTATTCTTTCACGGTCTAGCTCTCCTGTTGTGACCAGTGCAAAATAGTTTTTCACAGATGGAACCAGTTTAAAGGGAACATTTTGTTGAACAGAGCACCGGACTAGTCGGTTATTGTCAGCATCACTGTCCTGCACGTTTATAATGCCCACCTCTGTTCCAGGTGGGGCGTTTTCAGGGACTGGGTCATTTAAAGATTTTAGGAATATCACAGGAGCGTTGTCATTTATGTCAGTGATTTCTATAGTGACTTTACTATCAGATGTTAGCCCGTATCCGTCCTTTGCCTGGATGCGTATTTCATATTTTGACTCCTCCTCATAATCTATGGGCCCGGCCACCATGATTTCGCCCGTCTTTTCATTCAGTGAAAATGCTTTTTTGGCTTTGTCGGAGATGCGGGTAAATTTAAAGGTAACCTCTCCGTTTACACCTATGTCGGCATCTACTGCACTGACTGTTAACACTGCAGTACCTGCGGGAGTGTTCTCGGGCAGGGATGCTGTATAGTGCTCCTGGCTAAACACTGGGGCATTGTCGTTAGCATCTAGCACAGTAACATGAATAGCTACGGTGCCAGTTTTCGGTGGACTTCCACCGTCGACTGCAGTAAGAATCAGCTTTACCTCCTGCTGCTGTTCGCGATCCAATTCTTTATCCAGGACTAATTCGCCATATTTCATATTTTCATCGGTTTTAGTCCGAACAGCAAGAACAAAAAAGTCATTCTTTTCTAACGAGTAGCCCTGTACTGCGTTATGTCCTATGTCTGCATCGTGTGCCTCGTTCACGCGAAATACAGCGCCTTTATAAATACTCTCACTTATTTCCAATTTAAAAGCCTCTTCTGGAAACACTGGTGAGTTATCGTTTATATCCTGAATAAGAATATTTACACGATGCAGTTCTAACGGGTTTTCGAGCATTATGTCAACGGCAAGCACACATGAAACCTTTTCGGCGCATAGCTCCTCTCGGTCGATTCGGTCAGCCACTGTTAATTCCCCAGTTCTAAGATTAATATCACAATAACGTTTGCGGTTACCTTCGTTGTCTATGCGTGCCTTGCGGGTGGATAGACTTTTGACATCAAGTCCAAGATCCTTCGCAATATTTCCAATGACAGACCCCCTCTTCATTTCCTCCGGTATGGAATAGCTTAAGTCTCCACACACACTGTGTGCCATGAAGATAAAGAGAACAAATCGCAGTATTTCCATGGCCAAATCTCCGTCGACCACAAACAATAAAACAGAGGTGAAAAAGCAGACTGTTTATAAATAAAATAAAATTATCCGTAAAAACGACAATATTCCAAATGCAATGCGTATCTCCATATGCGTCGAGCTAAAACGGTACAGCAACAAAGGGTAGCTTTTGGCTATTTCCATAGTATCAACAATGAACTGCAAGTGGGTGGAGAAATCATTTCCCTCGTAGGTGAACAGCGACACTGTGAGTTTCCATTTCACATTACATTTTCCAAAGTGAAAATATCTTCATCTTCATCTTCATGATATTTAGAGGATTTACAGCCTGGGTTGTTTACATTAACTAGTTAAATCAACTTAGGTAGTTATGAGAGTTAGTATTGTGCGCTCCTTAACTAGAGGTAGAAAATGTAAGAAGCAGGGTGAAACAGGATTTCGGAAACATTAAGGCACACTTTGAGAGTTGTTCCCCGTAACTACATTGAAGTAAGACAAAGAAAAATGAGGAAAGCAATACAAACCCGATGGAGTATTGCATTTCATTTTCACACAAGAAATAAAATGTAATCTTAAAGAAAAGGGCTCCACACTTGATAAATGAAGCAACAAACACACTCTAAACCAACTATAAAAGGAAACACAAGGACATAAAGCTCAAGCTTTTATTTTACGATTCGTATAATCGATTAGTGAACCTCGCCACATCTTGCTAGCCAGAAATGGAAAACAATGCAAGGCCAATATGCGATATACACTGTATACAAATATGTGCTGATATGGCATGTATGCAGCAGTAATCAAACACTTTTGTAACAAATTAATTAGACAAGTAATATATTCTAATCTAAATGCATAAATGCACAGGCCACAGGTATGCAAATCTGCCTATTATGAAATAAATGTTCAAAAGAAGAGCTAACAAAACTAGCCCATTTCAACAGCCACAGTATCAAAACTTTAACATAACACAAATATGCCAAGACACAAATAAATCAACAATTGAGTAGAGAATAAAGTTTTCTTACCAGAGTAGATGCTTCAGTCTCGTTGTCAGGTGTACTGCGGTCAGTAAAAGCAGGTGGAGACTCATTCGACGTCAGGTCAGCAGGTAACGTCCCCTCATTATAGGGTGTAACAAATTTAAAGTCACTGGTACGAGATCCCGTCGTGAGATAAGCGTCATAATTATAACAACTGCGCAGAGTGCCAGTACCGTCCATATCTGCGTAATTTGGAGGAAGATATGCACTTGGCACAGCTATGGGTCCGTCAAACAGCAGTCTGGGCTTTCTTCTGTTACAAAATCGCAGAGACAGAGCAATGATGATGAAGGTGAGAAAAAATGTGCTCACTGACACCAGCGCTATAATTAAGTAAGAGGTAAGCTTTGCGTCACTTCTGTCCAAACTAGCATCCTTGAACTCCGGAACATCAGCTAAATTATCTGATATGAGCAAATACATAGCACAGGTCGCAGATAGAGAGGGTTGTCCGTTGTCCCTCACAGACACGACAAGGTTTTGTTTCATGCCATCAGTGACAGATATGTCCCTCTGCGTTCTAATCTCCCCGCTGTGTTCACCAATAACAAACAACCCGGGGTCAGTGGATTTGACGATGCTGTATGACAGCCAAGCATTTTGTCCAGAATCAGCGTCAACCGCTATTACTTTAGACACCAGAGAGCCCGCCTGAGCAGCTTTGGGTACCAGCTCAGTCATAAAGGAGTTTCCTTCAAGTGTAGGGTATAGTATTTGTGGGGAGTTATCATTGTCGTCCATAATGTTTATATTCAGAGTAGCGTTGCTGCTAAGGGGAGGAGATCCGTTGTCTCTTGCTATGACAGTAACTTTGAGGCTCTTAAATTGCTCGTAATCGAATGGTCTTGCTGCGTGAACAACACCTGTGTCGCCATTGATGGATATATACGAGGAGATGGGGTGACCACTGACCTCTCCCGGAACCAGAGAATAAAACACGGTGCCATTTTGCCTCCAGTCTGGGTCTGTAGCCAGTACAGAACACAGTGAAGAGCCCGGTTTGTTGTTTTCGAGAATACTGGCATGGTAATATTGTCTTTTAAATGTCGGTGGATTATCATTTACGTCACCTAAAGATAGTGAAAAAGTTTTGGCCGAATGGAGGGGAGGAGAGCCATTGTCTGTTGCAATTATAGTGATGTTGTACTCTGACTGAGCTTCGCGATCTAAGTCATTTGTTGTTACTAGAGAGAAGTGATTTTTAACAGATGGCACTAACTCTAGAGGTGCATGTTGATCAATGGAGCAGTGTATCTTGCCATTCGCTTTAGAATCTTTATCTTGTACATAAATAATACCAATTTCTTGACCTGGAGGTAGATTCTCTGGTACTGGGGACAGTAATGATTTTATAACAATCAATGGCGCATTGTCATTCAGATCTTCAACTTCTATAACAACTTTACAAGATGCAGACTGGCCTGCACCATCTTTTGCTTTCACACGAAGCTCGAATGACGACGAGTCCTCGAAATCTATTGTGCCCTTTACAGTAATAAGCCCTGTTTTGGGGTCGATGCGAAATAGATTTTCAGCATTGATAGACAGATAGCTGAATTCGTATGTGACTTCTCCGTTTGCTCCTTCGTCTGCATCGCTAGCGCTTACTTTAACAACAGAGGTGTCTAAAGGACAGTTTTCGGGCAGACTCACCTCATACACAGGCTGCGTAAACACAGGAATATTGTCATTTGCATCAAGTACCTTAACATGTATTATCACAGACCCGCTTCGCTGAGGAGAGCCTCCATCGTGAGCCGATAGTACTAAAGACAAGTGATCCTGTTTTTCTCGATCAAGCTCATTCTCTAGTATAATTTCACCGTATTTACCTCTGTCGGGGCTGTTATGAACAGTGAGTGAGAAATGGTCATTGTTCGACAGAGTGTAGCCCTGCACAGAATTCACTCCGATGTCTGCGTCATGTGCCTCGTCTAAGGCAAACCGTGCTCCTTTCACGACCGACTCATGTATCTCCAAATTGATCACATCATTCCTGAAAGCCGGGGAGTTGTCATTAATGTCCTGTATATCTAGTGTAATGCGGTGAAATTCCAAAGGGTTTTCCAAGAATACATCAAAATTCACCGTGCACGACGGTCTCTGTCCACACATCACCTCTCGGTCCATTCTTTCGTTCACAAGCAGTTCTCCAGTCTGCGAATTAATCTGACAAACGTGCTTACCTCCTTCAAAATCCAGTCGAGGTTTACGTGCTGAAAGCGACTTTGTGTCAATTCCCAGATCTTTCGTAAGCTTACCGATAACAGAGCCGCGCTGCATTTCCTCTGGCACAGAATATCGAACATCGCCTTCACAGCCATGGAGGATAATGCAGAAAACAAAGACAAAGACGGTCCGTATGGAGTGTGCACTTACAAAGCCAAGTTGTGTCATATTTCAGCTATCCGACGTTTTATCCAAGCAGGGAATTCTTTCTACTTGCTTAAAGTTAGTAGATCCACAAATTAACCGAAATTATATGCGTTGAAACAAATCCTGGGAGCTGGCCACTGCTAAAAAGGCTACTACTTTATGTCGGGCTGTACCTACAAGGAGGGCAAGCAAAGCACTTCTATACTTGATAAACAGCGACACTTCGTGTTCCTCTGTTAAACTGCATGCCTTTTGACAAATTCACTTATGTGAGTACAGTGTTTCATGAAAAATGTGAGACGCGATGGTGAATTTGTACTCTGCATCCTATTTTAGCACATTTCAGCACCATGGACAGCAACCGCACACTAGTGCTACCGACCGCTACGTTTCAGCCCTCAATGAGCCTACCAAAGGTCTACAAAGCTTTGTAGAGTAATCAACACGTGTAACTCTGGTCATGAATAAGCACTACCCACTACTCATTAGGAATTTTGTCATTTATAGACAAAAAGACACACACACACACACACACACACACACACACACACACACACACATTGCAAAAACACTGGCAAAACAAAAATATCAAAAACTGCCTCTCTGGTAATTTGTAATCTGGTTTACAACAGTAACTACTCTCAAAAGCGACTTCTTAAAGTAATCGCTCAGGAAATTCAAGGACAATTGTTCTGCACAAAATACTGAGATAAAAAGGATGAATGTCAAAGGGAAAAAAGGGAGGAGGCATAGCTTACATATCTGAAGCACAAAACATTGATCACTTTTAATTAAGCGTTTTATAATGCGTGATGTCAAATAGGCCTATACGAATTGCTTGCTTCCATGTTTTAATGATTGGTTGACTGATTTCTAGGCAGATTTTGTTGCTATTGCTCCTCAGCACAAGGTGGTTTATCCTCACATAACTGGTGTAACACATCTTCCCCTTGTTCAAGTTAACTCTTTTAACTGTCTGTAGGTTATGTTGTTAAACACTGGTTTTAGATTTCTAACACAGGGGACGCGCGTTTACATGTAGGATATTTCGGTTACAGATTACGCATATAATGATTTCTTAATTTCCCAGTATTAAGAGACATTCGGAGTTTAATGAATAACCAATTCACGATAGAACTGTGATTCTTCATTTAAGATGTTGCCATGAATTATTTAAGCGGGCTATAAAGAAGTGCTAGCGAGCGTGGCAGCGGCACGCAGTGTGACTCAGAAAGAACTGCAGGTTACCCAGCCCAGCCTGCAGTAACAGAATGCTCTAATCCGGAAGCAAGAGCGTGCTTGTATGAGGCTGTGTGTGTAGGGTGTGTGTGTGTCTGAAGTGCCTCTGCCCCGGGAGACTTACTTAAGGCACATACGTTTGTGTATGTGTGTAGTCTGTTTACTCTGTGTTCCTCTATACCTCTGTTAGCTTATAATGTCCTCCTTTGAATAAAAGCGTCTGCTGAGTGTAATGTAATGTAATGTAAAAGAGCACAATGACAAACTATCCGTGATCCTCAAAACAGCTCATACAAACTTTCATATAATTATCCACAGATTCAACTACACAGTGTATAGAGAAAAAACAGTGAAACCATGCCGTGTTTTAGTCAGCAGACACAAAACTTCCTTAGAAAACTGTGGGTGTAGCCTACACAAATTTCTGATCTCATTATGCGTTTCAGAGAAAAGACTTGAATGCATTTTTGTATCAAGTCACTTACGCTAAACGTAGTATATTGTGTTATTAAGTATTATAAGCTTATTTATTTATAGGCCTACAGTTTCCGTTTTCTCCGAAGTTTTGAAGACCAACTCGAGCCAGCTGCGGTGAATACAGTTAGTCCCTTTTCGCCTGCCGTAGCCAGACGCTTTTGATGATAGTCACCAGCTGGCTTGTATGCAGCTCAGGGATAGTTTTCGTCCACCAATTTGCAGTTAACTTGCTTTTTACCTGCTGCGTGGACCATTTTGGTGTTCAGGACCAGCACAAAAAGTCGAGAGATATGAGACAGTTCGTGACGAGCAATCTCTCTTTTCCTGACAGAGTAGCCAGCAGCCTCGAATCATCTAGACAGGTATAGTCAGCGATAGTGTTTTTATAACGTTATGATTTTTTGTGTCTAAGAGCCTCATATGACAGACAATGTAGAAATCAATTTCCCCCCTTTACAGCAGAGCTCCGCTTGTACTGGTCGGGGCGCTATTGGACAATCTAAAATAAACGTGTAAACCATATAGGCTTAAGGCTCAAGTTATATTAACGGCATTTTCCAAAATACAACTGCAAGTGAGTAATCTCTCAAAATGACTTTAGACGACTGACAACACAATTGTGTGAATGTAAAGTGATAATAACCCCATGCATACAAAACATTAGTATCATTAGTACTCTCCCTCCTCCCCCAGTGTTTTCCTTTTTAAGCTTGAAGCTGAACGAGGGATTCGAGAGTCGACACCCCGTAACTCAATGGATGCCAGGAGTTGTACGTTCTAATCTTGTATGTGTTCTATGCGTCTGTAGGAGATGGGTCAATGCATAAAGTAGGAAGCATTTTAAAACCGGATTAATCGTTGGAATTTGTCAGCACAGCATGGTGTGCTTCTGTTTTGCTACGCAATACCTTGCGCCCTCCCGAAAAGCATTGTGGGAACGGTAGTGTTTTAGATCATTTATCTGAACGCAAAATCCATGGGATGTCAGGAAGTGAAAAAACCTTTGGTTTAGCCTCAAATGTAACGTTATCCCCCAATGGACCAATTAGCTTGTTGTTTCGCTTTAGATGTTTTTTTTTTATTTTCAAATTGGCAGAAGTATGCTGCATCATGTCCCAAAAGGAGTAAGCATTACATGAGTCTGAGCTCGTTACACAGGACACGGGGTTGATTTTTTTTTTTTTTTCTAATCAAAGTAATCAGATGCTAATTGCACGTTGGCAGCAGCGAGAGCTCTGGGAGTACTATTATGAAGAGCAGAGAGATTGTATAGCACCAGTGTTTATTAAAAACGCTGTTTCTGTCTGCCCGAAACGGATGCGCCTGCATTTCATCATCCCCCTCCCCCGCACCACACCTTAACCATTTTCCCAAACCTAAACCATCACTATCTTTTCTTTGCCTAAACCATCTCAGTTTATCCTTTCCACATATCCCAGTTGGATTAAATGTTAATGTTATTGTAATACATTTGTTTTCTATCATTGGTTTGTATATATTGTATATATACCTCCTCAATTCATATTTGTATTCATTTGTACTAGTGCATATATTTTTAGGTAAATAATGTATGTGGGCCTCTCTGAAGAACCAGGGTTAAAGATATGTCATCACATGAGTGACTGATATACCCCTGTGTCTTTCAGATACATATAAAACATTTGATCATGATAAAGGAAGATCAACAGTGTAAGACTGACTCACTGTTTGGCTTGCCCTTTGACTCTTTTTTCGTAGTGAAGTTTGTTAAACTCTCCAGTGTTACACAAAGAGTAACATTACACAGTATGATGGATGGTTTGTACACAGCGTGGGAGAGGGCTAATGTTCTTCCAGAAGAATTGGATAAAGTAATAGTTCCCCATGCCGCCGTTTCCTTTATCATCTGTTATGGTGGTATCAAACTGCAGCAGTGTGCTTGCCCAGGAGTGCACTTACACATCAACTACTGGCTTTTAACCACTTGCGTGCACACACACACACACACACACACACACCCAGAGAGAGAGAGACAGAGAGAGAGAGCGAGAGAGAGGTTTATGACAATAATTGTGTCCGTCATGGTGTTTCGGTGCACCCAAGCTGTAAAAATCCAACACACATACACCCCCACACACTAAAAGAGAAATCTTTATGGCAATAACAGTGTCAGTCAGTCTGGGTGTGTGTTTCTGTGCATGTGTGTGTGCGCGTGTGTGCCTTAGTTGTGGGAGAGAAAGATAGACAGAGACAGAATGTTGGCTGTGTACATCCCTGTGCACCAGACCTGTTGTTTACTCTTGTTCTGCGTCTCATCTTGTCACCGCAGGCTTGGCTCGGCTGGCTGGCTTTGGCGACAGCATCTGCGGCTGTCACCACTCTGATTTATGGTGGAGGGACGGTAAACGCACCATGGCCATGTCGGAGGCCTCCAACCGGTTTGCAGCCTCAGCGGAAAGCCAAAGACGTGCTGACTCACCCGCTGGCGAAGTGACCGCAACCCTGGACGACGGACGGCGACTGACTCACCTGCCAAAAAGTCCGTCCCTGAAACTGACCTCCTCCTCCTCCTCCTCCTCTTCCTCCCTTGAAACTGTTCCCAGAACAGTGACAATACACACTGTCCCCCTGGTTGTTGCCAGGAATGTCCTATCAATACAGCAGCTCTATGACACTTGACCACAACCCCT
This sequence comes from Setipinna tenuifilis, assembly GCA_030347295.1. Taxonomy (NCBI): domain Eukaryota; kingdom Metazoa; phylum Chordata; class Actinopteri; order Clupeiformes; family Engraulidae; genus Setipinna; species Setipinna tenuifilis. Next base: position 20,362,440 of record CM059288.1, on the reverse strand, counting down.
GCCACCACTCAAACTAATAAACAAACTGTCATGGCCTGCCCTTCTGCACACAGGGACTGATGATAACAAATGTTTTGCAGTAATTGATGTATGCAGTGTGTCAGTTTGACATGGCCCTGGTCAGCTATATTTGATCAAACCACATTCTCTTACTGACCCCTAAACAAACAAACATGACAACCTCTCTGTAAGTAATACATTATCTGACTTATAATCAATTCCTGATCTTTATTATACTTGCTAATCTGAATATTGTTTGACCCTGTATGGCACTTCCAGAGCTTGTTCTCTGTGTGTTTGGGCACTAGCTCATGGACAGCAGTTCTGTTTACTCTCATCAATATATGACTAGTTGTTGTATATACCAGTTGTGTAAAGTGAAGTTAGTTAAGCTTCAGGAGCCGTCGAACCAAAACCAGTAGGTTTAACAACAGTTTCTTTCCCACAGCTGTTTTCCTGCTGAACTCTGTCCCACGCTGAACCTCCATGTCCCCCTACCATACCACTACCGCCCCCCCCCCTCCCCTCCTTTCATCTCTTCCAATGACATTGAATGTACTTTATCCAATCCCTTCATCCATCCACACTTCATCCAAAATACATGTATATATTGTCAATATTGTATAGCCTTTATATTAATATAGCACACGTGTCCTTGTTCATAGTAGATCTAATATATATTTATATAGCACACCTGTGTACTACATCTGCTTATAATCATCATGTACATTAATGCATAATTATTCCCACCTGTTCATACTGCCCTACTTACCTGTACATCGTTTACTACAAACTACACTGTACTTTACTATATGTTGTACTATAAGATATATACTGTATCTCACACTTGCTGCTTCTGGCCTTTCTGATTAGATGATAAACTACATTTCGTTCTAACCCTGTATTTATACATGTGCAATGACAATAAAGTTAATTCTAATCTAATCTAGTCTAATGGAGTTGTACTATGTTTGTATGTTACCAAAACAAGTACAATTGCACCCCAGGCACCCCAGCTCACTCCTCTGCTTTCACCCCTTACATATACATACTGAGGACACACATCCCCATGTACCACTCTTGCACACAGTTGTGTGTTCATTTTTTGTAGATGTATGACTAATGGTGCCTTGTGATTTGTTATTGTGCACTTTGTGCTGTGTTAGCATGTTACTGATGTCCCCAAGCTGATTCACTGCATGAGTCAGGTACAAGAGCTCCACCCCTCCCCTTCTACCCTTTAACCCCCACAGACCTCATCTATGCAGGCTGAGAACACGCATGTCTACATACCACCCTTGCGCACCTGTCATCTGTTTATTATCATAGATGTATGACTAGTTGTGCCATGTGATTTGTTATTGTGCACTGTGTGTGCATTTGCTGTGCTGTTTTTGCATGCTACTGATGCCCCTAAGCTGGATTCAATGCATGAAATAGGTACAGTACATATATGAATCTACATCCCCACATATTAACTCCTGCTCTTGCGCTGTGTGCTCTGCCACAAAGCATCTCCATATTCATTAGCTGGGACCTCTGTCTCTGCCGCCGTAGAAACCACAGCTGCTGGCTAGAATCTCAGCCCATTTATTTGTGTGTGTGTGTTTTGTTTATTTGGATTTGTCTGGCCACTTATGTTTGCTTACCCCCAGCTAAGCGCATAAATGGAAGGTAATTGAGAAAGCGTTCTGGCTACGATCTCACTAATAAGCGCTTTGCGGACGAGTCCCTCGCAGACACGGATCTGTTCCGTGGGAGCGGAGGTTGCGGGCGTAACCGCAGTGAGTGCGCTGAGAGAGAAGGAGTGCCTCTCTCTATCTCTCTCTCTTTATGTAAGTGGTTGCGGTATGCACTCCAGCTGAGGGGAAGAGGGCTCTACGTGCTTTTTTTTGGGAGTTCACAAGACTTGTCAAATGTTCTGGGACTACACCCATTCTCTCTTCTCTCTCTGTTCAACTCCAACTCCACCTCCACCTCAGCCACTTGTTTTCATCTCTCAGTAGACCCAGAGAGATGTTGCCATGGAAACCTGTCCCATTCTCACCATCCTTTTGGTAACTATAGAAACCCCTTTTCCTTGATCACAGTAGTGTGTGAGATTTTTGTCATTTCTTTTTCCCACTTTTTGTTTTAAAAACTGCAGCAACAGTGTGAGCCTTTTAACCATGCTCTGTGGCATTTCTGTGAAACTAGTAGCAAGCGGACATGAGAGGAAATGCTAAGTGAGTTAGTGGGTAAGTGAATGGACCAGAACCAGAGACTAGGAAGTGGGAACATCTAAGGAATGGTTACAAAACTTGTTTAGAGGGGTACATATTGCACACAGCAACAAAAGTACCAGAAGGGGCTTCACAGAAAGGAGAGGCAGAGCGTTGGAGCACTTAACACTGGCTGTTTAACACTTATCAACCAGTCGGTGAAGATGAAAGCCTCATTAGCAGCATAAATAAAATTAACATCCGTAGCAGATGTTGTTTGAGATGATCAAGACTTCAGGGCACAATGACTGCTTTCAGAAATCCCTCAGTGGCTTAATGATGGATAATTATTATCATTATCATTCTAGAAATGAAAAATATTGTTTTTAAAAAGGAAAAGGGGAAAACCCTGGATCGATAGATGTTTGGATGGCTTGGGCTGTGTCAGTGCTTTCCAGGCTTACTCATCATGCTCGGGAAATATGACTGCCTGCCTGAGACTGCAATTAACTCACACACATGAGAGAGAGAGAGAGAGAGAGATGTTCTGTGGTTGCTATGGGTTGGTATAGGTATTTACATTTATTGCTAACATATTTTTTTGCAACATAATGTTTTTTTAAAGCAGCAACATAATGCACTAATATGTCCCTTTTGATTATTCAAACTTCTTCTGGGTATCAGATTACTTGTAGTGGTCTATGTTAATATAGAGTGGAGATAAACACAGGTATTGTTCCACACTTAGCACCCAGGCTAATATGGAACAGGTCACAGGAAATTTAGGAAAGCTTTCTTAGTACCAATTGGCCAACTACATCACTAAAAACATCCTGCATGCTAGCATCCTACAAATTAATATGAATGGAAAGTGTGTTGCTAGTATTTTTTGTATGTCTTTTAGAGAGCTGCTTGCCCAGTTTTAGATCAAAACATACCATGAATGAAATAACTGTTTAAAGTGCTTGAGAGCGTCTCTGGGGACAACTGGACATATTCATGAACTGGAAAAAATGTCAAGGTACAAGACAGACAATCAGTCACGTTATTAAGAAAGAAAACTTTATTTATTGTTGTGATTTATAAACAAAACACATTACCACTTTATCCATTGAAATGAAATAAAAAAAAGAGCGAGAAATGAACTTCACTACTTCACCATCACAGTTGATGAGCAGGTGTACAAAAAGGTTTTACAACAGATGTGCCCTGTCCCAAAGGACAGCATAGCGACACCCACTGACCACCACCATACACTGAGAAAAAATGACAGCATGAACGCTCACTAAATACAAGCATACACTACATATACTGTATTTTACATCAGGATTTTTTTTTATCGATTTTCTTTTTTTTTCTTCAAAGAAGGGGTGAAAGAGAGAAGATATTCATTGTCAAGTTGTCATACATAGTAATTCCATTACAATATTACAGTGTTAGATAGATCATTATGTCAAAGCCAGACACAAAAAACTTTTTTTTTTTCATTTACATGTAATTTTTTTTCTCATAAGTCATCAAAAATAAACAAAAAAACAAAAACAAAAAAAGAGAGGGATAGTATGCTCGAGGGCATCACACTATAGCATGTACAAATATCTAGTAAGTTAGTTAAACGGCATAGAACTCCACTGTGTGTGGGTGCAGAGGGTGTCATATGCAGATGCTTGGCAGAGACGGTACATACACAAATCTCCTGTGCGAGTGATGGAGAACGGAAGGTTCATAACAAAAATAATAATACAAATCATAGCCATCTATGTCTATATTCATATATATCTCTATATAGTATGTGTTTTTTTCTGATTAGTACATGCAGCAGAGTCACCAAAGATTGTGACATCGACATTTTGAGCCATGAGATTTGGTGGGGGTGTGGCTACAGATTAGACAGGTGGGGGTCAGGGGGGGTTGGGGGGGTAAGGAACCAATAGCAGCGGAGCTGAAGCATGTTTCTGCCTTGACTGATTTATTTTTTTGTAATAATACAATGAATGGGGACAGGCAGTGAATACAGAAGTTCTTTTACTCTACGTAGAGAAACTTCAGGTTTGGCTTTTTGGGAAGCGGTATTCGCATCTGCATATTAGCCAATCAAAGAATTTATACACTTTTACATTCTTTCCACAAACAGGTCTCAGTTAAAAGGAACAGTGTGCATTGGTACTGGTATGGCTTCAGCTGCATTTGAAATACAATTTCGGAGAAATAAGGTTCAAGGAAACGGGGCCGGAGTGTCTTTATCAAGCAAGACCCTCAAGACCCCCCCACCACCGTCATCTCCATGCCTTTAACCCTTAACGTCTCGCCCGTCTCTCCTCTCCTCTCTTTGGACACGGTGATAAAAACAGCACGAAGCTGTGAGCAGAGTGTGTTTGTTGTGCACTGGTTGAAAAACACAGAGCTGGCAATCACTGCTTTTCAAAAGCTCACAAAACAGAAAGCACTGGACTGTATCGCTTTATTTTTGTTTCTTTTTTTTGTTTTTGTTTTAAACACAAACTGACTGACACCGCACAAGAGAGTCTCAAGAGTCTGTCTGCCCAGCCACCTCTGGGGTCGATACACAGGCTATTTTTTTGCTTTCCGCATTTCTCCATGCTGCTGGTAGAGCACACCACAATGTCTAGAAGAAGCAGACCCAGTGTCCAGAGGTGGGAAGGGGACAGTGAACTGTCCCAGTTTGAGAGCGAGAGAGAGAGAGGGAGAGGAAGAGGGAGACAGAGACAAAGGGTATCCAGATTGAAGAGAACACCCTAAAGATCACTTAAAGCTTGAGAAAAAAACAAAGAAAAGAAAAAAAAAGAAGAAAGAAAATTGAAGAGCGAGCATAGGATACCACGACCTCCTTCAAACAACTCAACACAAAGTAACTAACATACCCTGGCATGAAGGAGCAAAGTTGTGGTCATCTGTGGGGGTCCTTTTGTTTGTTTGTGTGTGTTTTTGTGTGTGTTTTTGTGTGTGTGTGTGTGTGTGTGTGTGTGTGTGTGTGTGTGTGTGTGTGTGTGTGTGTGTGTGGTACACTGGAGAAGAGGACTGTCAGTTCACTCAGTGATAGGCTGAGAAAGCAGGCACAAGTCCAGGGTCAATAGGGGTCAAGGGTCAAAAGTCTACAAGCATAGGGACGGCGCTACCAAACATTCACAGCATAAGCTTCAAGCTTTCACTAACACAGGAGAGAAGGGGGAACGGGTAGGATAGGGTAAACTCTTTTTTTTTTTGTTCGTTTTTTTTTAAAGAAAAAACATTCCTAGTGCTCTAACGACGCCACCTAATTTCAGTCACCAAACCAAAAAAAAAAAAAACGTTCCAACACAGCCCTGCTCTGCTTGATAAAAACCCTTTGGAGGAACCATGGAACTGAGTTCTCCTGTCTTTGTGGTTCTACCTGGTTCTTCTTCTCTCCAGAGGTTTGCAGCAAGAAAGACAAAAAATATATTTATGCAAGAGGGCGGGCGTAAAAGCCATAGAAGCTTGGAGGAAACGGTGCCTGATTGGCCCCAGCACTAGGGGTGCAGGGATAGAGGTGGGGCAAGTGGATTTTGGACCCTGTTCATTGGTTGTGAGGGGAAAAGGGATACATATTTCCATAATACACATTTACAGAGCCTTGGAGAGAGTGTGCAGGTAAGGTAAACAGCAAAAAGATAAAAACATAAGAAACATAAAAAAAGTGCTTGCATTCCGTCGTTCGGCTTAAATGTTTGTTTGCTCGTGTTTTTTTTTTTTTTTTTGCCTTTGTTTTTCTTTTTTCGGTTAGATGGATTACTTGTTTTTTTCCTCTCTCCAGGGCTTTTTTTTCCTAAATAAAAGTCCTTTTGTGATTTGAACAGGGGCCCATTTTGTTTCTGTCTGGCAAATACTGACAGAGTAAAAGACAAGCAGAAGCGATGGCCGTGTCACTTTGCTTTACATACAGACGGCGGCCATCTTGTGACCCAACATATTTACAACAGCCTGTATCCTACTGCCTAATATCATGCATTTCACTCAAGAGTTGCCTTTCTTCTTTCCTATATGTTTTTTTTTTGTTTGCGTCATTCTCTTCTCACAAAACAACTTTCTACTGACTCAGGAGTGCCACATAGCTTGTTTTTGTTGTTGATGATGCTGTTTTGTGTTTGTTTGTTTCCCACGCTTGGAAAAAAAACGAAACGAGTAGGACCAAGTAAGACAGAGGTACCAACATCAGCCAAGAAAGCCAACCAGGATGTGGGGGGTTGGATGGGGGGGGGTATAGGGTGTTAGGAGGGGGGGTGGGGGAGGTCATGTCACCCCTCCCACTCTCAATCAGTAGAGTGGACACTCAGGCACACAGGCAATAGAGGAGAATTAATGTCGGAAAGGCGTGACTGATTAAGACCCTCTATAATGGACAAGTGGGTGAGGCGAATCAATTTAAGGCCAAATCCTCATTGTCAAAACGTGGGGGGAAATCATTTGGAGCCGCGAGTGGGTGTGTGCACTCAACAAGCACGCCTGTGATGGTGAACATGTTTCGCTTTCGATTCTTCCTTGACATCCTGTTGGCTTTCTTTTTGTTTTTTGTTTTTTTTACATTTGCTGTTGGTACCTCTGTCTTACAAAAAAAGTCTCCCAAAATCTATCCCTCCAACCATCCTACTCTATCTCTTTTCTTCTCTCTAATCGTCATCGTCCTTCCCTTTCTCCCGCTTGTCCTTCTTGTCCTTCTTCTTCTTTTTCTTCTTCTTGGCCTCCTCTTTCTTGCCGAAGGTGATGAAGTCGCCCTTGTCGTCGCCGTCCTGGCCCTGCCGGATGGAGATGATGGCCGGCGAGCCTGGGATGATGAAGGCCTCCGGGGGCATCTCGCCGGGCTTCAGGTGCTGGGGGCCCTGGGGACCGCCGTAGCGGAAGTGCCAGCTGTTGGAGTCCACTCCTGCACCCACGGGGGGAGACACCTCTCCACCCTCACCATCTAGAGGGAGGGAGGGAGAGGGAGAGGGAGAGAGAGAAAAAGAGAGAGAGAGATAGATAAGTAGATAGATAGACAGATAGATAGATAGAGAGAGAGAGAGAGAGAGAGCAAGGAAGAGACAGAGAGAGAGAGCAAGAGAGAGAGAGAAAGAAAAAGAGATAGAGAGAGAGATCGAGAGACAGACAGAGGCAGAGGGAGAGAGAGGCAGACAGACATAGAGAGAAAGAGAAACAGACAGACAGAGTAGAGAGTGGGAGAGAGAGAAAGACAAACTGTCATAACCACAGCCATCATCTGTATCCATAAAGGTCATTGCCGTCTGCCCTCTGCTTCTAATAAAAGAGACAGAGTGGGGGATTATTGTTGTCATAAAGCACTGCAGGAATCAATGGTAATTAGATCCAACAGCAATGTAGCAGCAGATAGCAGACATATTGAATATGATTTTATATAGTCAGTAACCAAACGAAAAGGCAGTTGCTCTCAAAAGCGTAATCCCTTAGTGCATTTACATTAATTGCTATGGATTAGGCACTGCACTAAGTACAATATCCTGGTTTTGTATCCTACTATTTTACTATCCAATCCCACTCCTTGGCACACAGATTTAATTCAGACCACTCACAATATCTGACATTAAACACTATTGCACTTTGTCATTTTTGAAAGCCAGTTCTTTCTTTGTCAGTATTAAATTATAAGAAATGGTCAGAAATATAGTGTAGTGAAAGGACATGGACAAAGGACAATGATAAAACGTTTTTTTTTTCTCAAAGGTGTCTGGGCCTTGGTCACAGGAGGAATAGAAGGCGTGTGCATTTTCCATCTCAGCCTGGAGGTCAGCATGCACCCCTAATCTCTCTCTATACTCCAGACGAGGCGTACTAAATCAGTGTGATTCTGTAGTATCACGGTCCATCCACACCCGATTACACATCAAAAAAATGCTCTGACCATCACACCGAGGGGAGGAATGGGAGGAAGGTCAGAGAAAAAAGACTGGCATTTTAACTCAGAAAAAAACATGTGTTTTGCCCCTGTTTGTACAGCCATTTTGAGGAATTTGACTAAAACTGTTATTTATGGACTTGGCCCTTAAACTTGCTATCAGCACCGCTAAAGGGCAACATAAGAGAGGGATGCAGATTAAACTGTGTGTGTGTGTGTGTGTGTGTGTGTGTGTGTGTGTGTGTGTGTGTGTGTATGTGTATGTGTATGTGTATGTGTATGTGTATGTGTATGCGTATGCGTATGCGTATGCGTATGCGTGTGTGTGTGTGTGTGTGTGTGCGTGCTTGTCCGTGTGTGTATATATGTGTGTTTGTGTGCCTGCTTGTGTGTGTGTGTGCCTGTCTGTGTGTCTGTCTCTCTGCGGTGGAGTGTGTGAACATGTTTGTGGATGCTGCCCACTTGCATTTCATTTGCAATCCTGTCAGAGTGTTAAATATGACTCAGTCCTCTGGCCCTGCTCTTGTCTGGCTCTGGCTCTCCAGCTCCACATAAATCTGGTGGCGGGAGGGAGGGAGGGAGGGGAGGCTTTGAGGACGGGGCATAAATTAGACTCCATTACTCCCAGAGCTAGTACTTCAGTCCTGCAGTCCAGCCCAGTGTCCAACAGCCCTGACAATGAGGCAGCATTTTTCACAAGACCAGACTTCGCAGCCAAAGCCGCACACCTCATTTACAACCTTCTCGCCTTTTCTTTACTTGGCCCTTCGCTTCGCACTTTCTCCACTCTCTATAACTCTCTCTCTCGGTCTCTCTCTCTCTTGTCTATCTTTCTCTCTTTTTTCTCTCACTCGCTCTCTTCCACTCACCCAATGGTTATCTTATTTGTCTCATTTCCCTTCATATCTGTCTGTCTATTTTTCTGTCTCTCTCACTCTCTCTGTCTCTCTCTCTCACTCTTTCTCCTTCTCTCTCTGTCTCTCTCTCTCTCTCTCTCTCTCTCACACACACACACACAGACACACACACACACACACACACACACACACACAAGTGTCCCATTCACCTGCTCAGACCCACACAGTTGTGACCTACATACCCTTCACATACATGTCCCTAACACAGAGATGCCATCTCTTCTTCCTCTCTTTTCCTCCATCATCATACTCTTTCCTTTTCTTCTTCCTTTAGCCTTCCTTCCGCAGGCGAGCTTGTGAGAGTGAGTGCAGTGGAGTGTGAGGAAGTGTCTGGAAGGGAGAGATGCCCTTAGATAGGGGTCAGGAGAGGAGCAGCACCATGGCCCAAACACGCCATAGGACAGCCCCATTCTCTCTCTCTCTCTCTCTCTCTCTCTTTCTCTCTCTATCTATCTTTATATCTTTATTGCTACCTCTCTCTCTCATTCTCTCTATCTCTATCTTTATATCTTTATTGCTACCTCTCTTTCTCTCTTCATCTCTATCTCTGTCCTTTTATATCTTTCTTTCTCTCTCCCCCTCTTTTTTTTCTTGTTCTCTCTCTCTCTTTTTTATCTTATTTATCTATATCTTTTCCCCCCATCTCCCTCTGTCTTCTCCTTTGCTCTGCTTCCACTTTTTTCTTCCTATTCAACTCCCTCCCCTCCCTCCCTCTCTCTCTGTCTTAGAGATGACAGCAGGAGCACAATGCATAGTGACTGAATGGCACTTCAAAAGCCAGAGGACAGAGTTACTGAAATAGGGCACCATGTAGCCATGTACAGCATCTAACTTTAATCTAAAATTAAAAAGAAAAAAAAAAGAACAACGCAAGTCTAGTCACACCAAAATGATTTTGTCTTCTCATTTTTATCAGACTACAATTTAATAAGGTGGAGACACATATTTTTTATCTTAGCAGAATACATAAGTCTATATCTTAACTCTTTAAAAAAGAATAAAAAATGAGTAAAAAGTGAAACACCTGCCAAATACACAAACAGTACGATGGAGTCATTTAGGGTAAAATAAACAACTACCAAACCTAGAACAGTACAAAGTCTTAAATATGAAAATATATTTCTATCTCTCCTTATTACTATTTAATTCACTTGTCTCTTGTCCCTGCATGAAAGCTGTATGAGCTTCCCACTGAGGTGGCTTCTCTTGAGCTTTTAGCCAGTCAGTGGGGCAAGAGCAAGGAGGATTGTGGGATTGAATCTGCCCCAAACGTGATTTCCACTGCACGCCACGCCACTGCTAATCTCATTCACAGATGAAGTCAGCCACTCGTGAGCGCATGTGCACACACACACACACACACACACACACACACACACACACACACTGTCTGACAGGCAAATACACACACTTTTTTCCAACGAGCACACACAAACATATATACACACACATACAAGCATACACACACACACATTGCTCTCACTCTTTCTGACAAACATGCATACACATTTTATTTGCCTAGCAGACAAACATACACACACCCTGTCTGGCAGCATTCACACAAAGAGAAAAACACAGACAGGCATGTGTGTCCACACACACACACACACACACACACACACACACACACACACACACACACACACACACACACACACACACACACACACACACACACACACACACACACACACACACACACACACACAGTCTGGTGAGCCTTTAATATTATTTTGCCCTGTCGCGAACAACCACCGCACTGCAAAGGGGTACTGGGTGGTTCAGCACAATGGGTGGCCATTTTCTCTGATGTTTTAGAGGCGCAAAGTAAAAGCCTGACCTCAAAAACAAGACTCCAGCAGACTGGCAGACACACACATCAACAGAGACCTACACCAGAGATGGATGAAGCAATGCAAGTAGCACAAGAACCACAACAGACACAGATACACATCAAAAATAAAACATACAGACCCACAGACAGACAGAGACAGACAGACAGACAGACAGACAGACAGACAGACAGACAGACAGACAGACAGATAGATAGAAAGAAAGACAGACAGACAGACAGAAAGACAGAAAGACAGCTTGATAGAAAGCTTATTTATCACAAAGGGAATGAAGAAAGAAGGGACAACACCTAAAACACACATATCTACCAAGAAGAGTTAAAAAATACACAAACTGGGGAGGATGTGAAAGACAATGACAACAAAGAACTGCGCTCCAAATTAGCTGCTGATTTCCATTTCTGCTTTTACACACTCCTCACAAGATGGAGCCCTCAGTCTGAGGAAGGGTCTTTGGATCAATGTCTCACACGGCTCCTAATCCCATGAGAAGAGCAGATGGGAAAGGAGAGAGAGGGGGGGCTTAAGCGACCTTACACCAGGTCAATAGCAAGTCAGACAGCTCGTCACCTCCTTAACCTTTCAGTGTGTACTATCAGCCCAGTGTGAGGGGAATGGTAGGAGGGGGAATGTTGTAAAGAATGTTAGAGTCTGTAGAACATAATGTGGAATTTTGGAATCTTATATTGTTGTATGGTGCATGTTTTTTTTAAGATTTTTTGAAAGCTCACATCTTTGCACCGTGGCTACACCCAATGGGTGTGGAAACGAAGCAGAAATGGTTGTGGAACGCACACTGTAACAACATTTTTGCTTTTTGCTATAATCAATTGAAAGTGGCAACACTAGACACAAAAGTGCTACATGTGTTTAATTCTAAGCAGGAATTCAGTATTCTAAACAGGAATTCAGCTGACTGATCCTCTTTGGCTTCCTCACCCGGTGTGTAGCCTATAGAAGATGTAGGTGCAGGCCAGTGAAGAGAGACAGAGAGAGCACACGAGGACACACACACACACACACACACAAAGCCACTGCTCTGTTAATCCCATGATGGCATGTAAGTAAGCCCCCTGAAAATGAAAGGAGACAAGGAGGTGTACAAATCTGGGTGAGTCGGTGGGGAGTTTACGACAGCGTCAGGTGAAGCACTTGACTCATCGCTCATCAAGGCTTGGGGGAGACTTGGTTAGTGTCACACCAAATGAGTCATTTTGGGCAGTAGGTTGGCAGGGGATTGTGTGTGTGTGTGTGTGTGTGTGTGATCACTGGGCATAAACAATACGCGAGGACAGACCAGGCTGGCTATTTGTCTGATACCCTCTGGTTTTCTCACCTCTCTCTACACACACACACACACACACAC